>JAXDDX010000492.1:0-48040 GCA_034670405.1 Hoplostethus atlanticus | reverse complement strand
TGTGGACAGTACAAAAAATTTTTGCTTGCACACTGCAGATGAAAATACTGATCTCAGCTGAAGAAACACACAAACGTCATAATTACATTTTAGATAGGGAGAGATAAGATTTGTTTTACATGAGTGCATTTCTTCATTCCAGGCAGTAACAAGGTTAGAATGATCAGAGGCTAATAATCAACAACAACAATTTAAAAAAATAAAAAATAAATTCTCTTGTCCTAATTACTGAAAACACTTTGTCATTGCAATTTCAAAAATCCTTCTCACAGTATAATTAAATGGATGTATACCTGTACCATAATTAAAAGGATGTCACCTTGGTAGAAAGGGGATTTTATTGAGAAAATGTCTTTCATGTGCTGCATTGAAGGTTTCCATCCCAAAATATCAATAAATAATCATCACTTTTCAACACCCTGTATGTTTTGTTCTCTTTTAATCAACAGTTTTGGGGCAAAAATGAATACAAAAGATTTCAGATTATTGAATTTTGTTACCTTAATATGCATTTGCTCATGTATCCTCTTAGGTTCATGCAATATGTTACCACTCATTTCACATCAATCAATGCACAATGTGTTGATACCGTCATTCCACCGAGTTTTGCTATTGAATAGACTTAAACACAGAATTAATTTAGCACATTTGGCTTAATCTACTTTTTAAGTCATTTTCTGAAATGTTTACAGTACTCCTAAAATCCTGATAATAGAGTTTGGACACAAATATGAAGACAAAATACAGAAAACACATATGAATCAGATTAAAAATGACAGCACAAAGTAATAGCCATGATTTGGCTTATACAGTAATGGCTTCAAGGACGTGATCAAAATGGTGAATAATTACATTGAAATGTCATGTTCAATGGAAAACATAACTCAGTCTTACCTTTATAGTTTACACCACTCATGTTGAACAGCTGCACTAATTGTACAGCCAAAGGGAGCCCGCTGTTGTGTGTCTTGTGATTCTCCTCTGAAAATGAACAATTCTCCTTCCTGAATCTTGTCATAGCATTAGGCGTTCCTCCCGTCTCTGCAGGACTGGAATTTCCCGTCACAAGGAAGTACAGCATTTTTTTTTTTTTAAACTCTAAAGCCACAGAACATGTTAAACACAGGACATAATAAAAATCTAAACACAGACAGTATCATTAAAATGATAATGTCAGCCAATTGCCTCAAACTCACCTAAAAACCCCAGAAAGCATCACATTTTTATAGATCAAATTTCTTTCACATTGCTCTTAATCCATCCTCAAACTGACTGCATACCAAAAACTGCTTCACTAAATGCACACATTTTGAGAGCTTAGAAAATCACTTTTTTTCTTTTTTTTATAGATTAGATTCAACTTTATTGTCATTGCACAGAGTACAAGTACTGAGACAACGAATAATTCAAATAATTATCAAAGTAGCTAATGTTGGTCAAGTCGGAGCCAGTCTGTAATGAGAACTCTGGCTTGTCCTCGATCATGGTGCAGCAACAACAGCCTGGAGTTCCAGCTGAGATAAATACCTACTTCCGCATTCACCTAGCCTCTCACCTTACTTGGTTACACTGTAGAGACTGGAACGTCTGTTTCACATGCTTGAGAATGCAGCCAAGAAAGACTTTAAGACAGGCTTATATTTAAAGCTTTTCTTTCCTCCACCACTGTTTCTTGGATTGCTGATGCTACAAATGTGAAAAAGTTATGTGTAGATGTTTACACACCCTCAGATGTATTACCTCTCGATTAGACATTAATGTAGCTCCGTGGCGCAGATGCTAAGGCACATACCATAGTTATGTGCTTTGAGTTCAGCTCTGCACTGTCACTGAAATGTGATCATAAAAAAATATTAGAAAAGATACAAGTAAACCATGAACCTAGCTGAAAGAACTGGTACAGCATGGAATGAAGATTCTCCACATATTTCTCAAGTAATGGACTTTTTGTTACGCAACGCTGCCAGTTATATTGCCTCTAAACTGCCTGTCATGGTTTGACAACAGGAATGAGGAGGAGTTGAATTATCATGATTGACAAACAGGCCCGGTTCTAGACTGTTTTGATTGGGGGGGCAATCACAGATTTTGGGTGGGCAACTTTTTATTGATATCACAGTATGTTGTACTACAGTCTACAGGGTGTTTTCCTTATTTCAATGTTATTACTACAGGCAACATGCATAAAACGAATTATGAACTATTATGAACTACATACATGAACACATTATTATGAACTACATACATGAACACATTATTATGAACTTGTGGGGGTTACCCCTTAGGGACTCTGGATTATAATTCACTTTGTCACATTGGTTTTATACTGGAGCGAGGCTCCTTTAAGTGTTTCTGGTAGATGTCATGTTAATAGTAGTGGCTCTACCCTGTGTTTGTCCAATAGACAAGACATGGTCTCAACAGTTTACACTCTGTTTCACTTCTGTCCATTTCTGTGCAGCATTAAAATGGCAATGGCTCGATGCTTCTGGAATCCCCTGTCCTTTTCTAATGCTGCTTTCCAATAGTAAACCCTGTCTTGGTAAAAACGATATCTCTGTCATTCGTGCCGGGAAAACCTGCAACAGGGGAAGCAGTAGCATGCGTCTAGTCTTGTCGAGTATTCCAGACACGGCCGTGACTGATACCAGCTTGGCTTCAACAAGCCGTTTGGCTAAACATTCGTTTAGGAAATGAATTTAATATCGGTTGGGATGGTGCGCTATTATTTAACTCACTAGGGTCAGTAGCACCGCTAACTGCCCGGTGTTGGTGCGAGGTGGGCGGGGAAGGTGAGCTGCTTGAACTGGGGGCTTGATGCGAGGGAGCCGGCGGTCCCAGAGCCGAGCTAGCAGCAGCCGCAACAGCATTACTTTGTTTTGGTTCAGGAACCAAAAATCGGTGCATGATATCTATTCAGTTTAATAACGCTGTAACGTTACCTAACTCGGTAATGATAGCTACAAGAACGATGTTGAAATTAACCAAACTGTCTGACAAGTTGTGCTTCGGTGTGCTTGGTAGCTAACGTTCGCCAAGTTAACGTTAACGTTAACCTATAACCACCAACAGCAAAGCTCCTAATGCAGTGCAACACTACAGCAAACAATAACAAACCGAAAATTTAACAAATAAAACATGCAATTAATCATGAATATTAAATCAAATTATTTACACTTATTACCAAAAGTGTACTCAAGCTTTTCTCTACAAGCTAATCTCTCAAGTGTGACAGGCTGTGACAAACACACTGTAAAAGTGACAGTGAAGTTTCGCTGCCTCCAAGTTTTATACTGTCACACTAACCAAACAGGACTACAGCACACCACGCCAACAGGGGTGATTTGTTTTGGTTTAAAAATACGCAGAACAGATCCGAGCCCGCGCGGACGCTGGTGTTGGTGGGGCAGGCGGAGCATTTGGTGGGGCATTGCCCCCCCGTGCCCATGCCTAGAACCGGGCCTGTTGACAAAGCTGATGTCTGCTGACAACTACCTTGACAAACACTCATTTGGATTGTGGTATCAATTGTTTGCTTCTTTGACACGCACGGTAAACATTTGGTGTTACATTCCAAAATAAAAGGTTGCTATACTAGACTAGATTGTTATGCTAGACTGCTATTATATCTAACTTGAAGTTCTTTGTTGCTCCAATATATTTAGATTTTACATTTTACAGCCATTTTTTCTATTGTAATTTCTAAGTAATGTTTAATAATCGGCACAATAATCAGCAACATTTACATATGAAAAATGTTTGTTCTGCTCCTCTCTATCTGATTGCTATAACACAATAGTGATTCAATCTCTAGCCAGTGCATGAAATCGTTTGCATTTGCCATTCAAAACACCCGACGTCTGGAATAGGTCTTTCCTGGGAAAAATCCTCTGGTGCACAGGAAGTGATGCCTTTTTACGTTTCCAGGTTTGTAAGGAACAGAAGAATAACTGGGTAGTTAGCATGAGCAGCGATAGCCACCATGACTGAACAGACAAAGAAAAGAGCTCCACCTATAGAAACTCAAACTTAATCCAAAAATCCAAGGACAAAGACGTCGCAGTGCTGGACACACTGTTTGATTGACAGGTGATCTCTGGCAAGAACAGTACTGATGAGGCTGAGAGACAAAAATGGAGACTAAAAACAAAAACAAGGATTCGGAGGATTACCAGTTTAACCAAATGGTTTGATAGTGTAGCCTGTAAACTGTTCTGTTCTATTGTTTTTATTTTTGGTGTTTTGTGTTGTATCAATGTGTTAGCTAGTCGTGTTAGTCATGGGTATTTTGACTAGGAATTTAACAAGGTAATGGTCTGATAATACTGGTGGGTAAGGGCAGACTGATAATTCTGCAGGACCAAATCAAGGATTTTACCATTAATGTGATTTGATTCGTGAACAAATTATGGAAAGCCACATGTTAAAAAAGCCTTGCTCGTGAAAGTGAAAGTGAATAGGGCCCAGGTGGGCGGTACTGTAGAACTAAATACAATGGCTGTGGGAGATCTATGTGGCTAAGGTTATTATCTGATATGGAATGGTGGATAATAAGGATCTCACCCTAATGAGAGCTTGATTTTGGTATTTGGAATAAAGTTAAGGTTGGAGATAAAGATTAGTGCGACACCCCCCACATTTTTTGGATGTGTGCGTTGCATGAGGGCTGATGTAAAGGCCTCATTAAAGGGTGAAAAATAAATTATCTTTTCCCAAAGGTTTCAGTTAGAATTACACCACTTTATCTAGATTATTGTAAGGGAATATTACGAGAGGCAGCGAGGTGAGGCATTACCGGAACTAATCCCCAGTGTGACTAATCATAGCAGACTGGCTACCACCTGCGACCCAGTGTGCTGTAAAGGTACGAGTCATGCCTCGTCTCAAACATCTACCTACTGTATTCCTAGTGTGGTAAACCGCCCTAAGACAATGCATCTGAAAAACCAGCCGAGTTCTAGAGTTAGGGTGAAACAGAACAATTGTTTTTTATTGAACACTGGTTGGTAAGGGATTCTGATCTGATCTGGATTCTGTGGGATTCTGAGAGCTGGATCAGGTTGTCATCTGGGACCTTGGAAGACACATGGAGGAGAGAGAGGTTGGTCCGGGGATCGTGCAGCATCAGAGTGCCTTTGTCCAAATTCAAAGCCGTCGTCGTGTCACTGTAGCGGGTGGTCTGGTTTGCCGGGGATTCACACTCCAATCTGTCACTCTCACAATTCACAATTCGCTCCTTACCGTAACAGAGAGTTGGTTCACACTCCGCTCTCATGACCACCTTCCTCTCTGCCGGTCTCTGGAACTCGGTGTCTCTTTACAGCTGGCAGGGTAAGTGGTGACTGTCGATGTGGCAAGATGGGGAATATTATTGTTTTGTTTTGTCCATGCAGAACTTAGATGATTAAGAGAGGCATTTCTACTATTTTTGAATGCCAAACTTTATCAACTTTGTATATTTTGGGAACTTTGTAACCTTCATTGTATTGCCTGGGAATAGCCATGACAAGAACCAGTGCAATCCGGTAGCTGGCTGTCACAATTAGCTACTTAGCAAATAGGATCAATCAACAGGCATTGGCAGCTTGTTAAAAGTTTGCCACTGTGACAGTTGTTAGTAGATGGTTGCTACATGGCGGGGGGCCGTGTCTGGGACGCCGTCGTGGTAGCTCCGTGGAGATTGTGCTTTTTTTTTTTAGTTTTACAAAACATCAAATACGAACGCAGCACACTTTTGGACATAAACTTTGTGCAAAACAAAGGTTTTTGTCCACCCTTTTCCCATCGACCCATCAGCATGGCCGGCAGAGATAGTACGAGCGAGCCACAAAACAACAGTGGAGACGCATCTACGGGGAGACGAAGGAGGAAACATCGGGGAAAAACGGAGGGAATTCGGAGCAGACTGAGAGTTCAAGCCCACCGTCCACCTCTGCCCAGCATCCTTCTTGCTAACGCCAGTCTCGGGATAATAAGTTGGATGATGTTAGGGCGAGGATTAGATTCCAACGGGACATGAGGGATTGTAACATCTTTTGTCTGACGGAAACATGGCTGACCCGCTGGGCCGGATCGAGTCATATGCCCAACCGAGTCCTTCTCTGTTTTCCCTGCGGATAGAACGGAAGAGTCTGGCAAATCTAAGGGTGGGGGGGTTTGCTTCATGACCAACAACAAGTGGTGCAACCCCAAGGACATTAAGACTCTTTCTCGTTCCTGCTCGTCCAAACCCCTGGAACATCTGACGATCTCATGCCGTCCATTTTTACCTTCCCGGGAGTTCAGCTCGGTCATCCCCACAAGCCGTCTACATAGCACCACAAGCGGACCCCGACGTAGCACTATCGGACCTACATGATGTGTTATGTCGGCATCAGAACAAGCATCCCGACGCAGCAAATGGTGGTGGCTGGGGGACTTTAATAGGGCAAAACCTAAAAAAAGTCATGCCGAACTTTTCATCAGCACATTACGTGTGCTACCAGAGGGGAAAGAACGTTGGACCACTGCTATACGCCGTTAAGAGAGGCTACAAGGCGGGTCTCTCCTTCCTCCGTTCGGCAAATCAGACCATGCCGCCATTTTTCCTGCTACTGGAGTAATAAACAAAGGATAGCACGGGAGCGGGGTATGAGGGGGACTAAAGCGGTGGTTCTGACCAATCAGAGGTCTGAGCTACAGGCCCGCTCTGTGTGAAGTCGACTGGGACATGTTCCAATCCAGTTCCAGGGACATCAGCGAGTTTACGGAAGTAGTAACGAGCTTCGTAGCAACGCTAGGGGACACCATCGTCCTCACGGTAAAAGTTAGGTCCTTTCCAAACCCAAAAACCGTGGGTTGATAGATCCATCCGCGACGCTTTTGAACACCCCCCACTGCTGCCTATAACTCCGGTCTTGTATCCGGCCCAACATGGACGAGCACAAGGCGGGGCCGTCCTATGGACTGAGAAGGGCGGTGAAGGAGGCCAAGAGGAGTATAGGGACAAGAGTGGAGTCGCAGATGGAGCAGCGCGACACCAGACGCCTATGGCAGGGGGCTAGGACTATAACGGAACTACAGGGCGACCCCCGCAATTGTGAGTGCCGACGCATCCCTAGCGGGGGGACCTTTAACCTAATCATTTTATGCACGGTTTGAGGCTAGCAACAACAAGCGCTAGCTCCCCCGGCTAAACAACATCACCGTTAAACGCAGCCGGAGTGAGTTCTACCGCTGGGGAAGAACACACACTCTCTGTGACTGAGCACAGTGTGAGGAGGGCTCTGACGAGGGGTGAACACCAGGAAAGCTGCTGGTCCAGATGGCATATCTGGGGCCCAGTACTGAAGAACCCGTGTAATCAGCTAGCTCCAGTGTTCACCACTATATTCAACATCTCCCTGGCTGAGTCTGTGGTCCCCGCCTGCTTCAAAGAGATCCACTATTGTCCCTGTGCCCAAGAATGCTTCTCCAGCATGCTTGAATGGGCTACCGACCTGGTGGCCCTCACCTCGGTGGTCATGAAATGCTTCGAGAGGCTGATAAAGGATTACATTGCGCCTTCCTCCCTTGCTCCATGGACCCGCTGCAGTTTGCTTATCGTCCCAACAGATCCACGGATGATTTCTGTCTCCAGGTACTGCACACCACACTCTCCTCATCTGGGGCAGCTGGGAAGGGGGCTATGTGAGACTGCTGTTCATTGATTTAGTTCACTTTCAACACCATAGTCCCCACCAGACTGGCTGGCAAGTTGATTGAGCTGGGACTGGGAAAACCCCCTGTGTGCCTGGATCCTGGACTTCCTGACCGCCAGGCCCCAGTGGTCAGGGTGGGTAGACACAAACCCTCCAACCCCCTCACCCTGAACACCCGGACTCCCCCCCAGGGTTGCGTCCTCAGCCCCCTACTGTACTCCCTGTACACACATGACTGTGTGGCCAGGTTCAGCTCCAACTCCATCATTAAGTTTGCGGAGAACCAGTGGTGGTGGGCCTTTATCTCCGACAACGATGAGAAGGCCTACCCGGAGGGGAAATTGATGATCTGTCACTTCGGTGCCAGGACAAACAGCCCCCTTGAATGTCCCAAAAATAAAGGAGCTGATTGTGGACTTTAGGAGGACACAACAACAGAGGACGTACTCACCAACTGGGGATTAATGGGACTACTGTGGAGAGGGTGAGCAGGTATAAATACCTGGGAGTCCACATCACAGAAGATCTGACATGGACAACACACACAGACACTCTGGTGGGGAAAGGCAAGGCAGCGCCTTTTACCACCTCAGGAAACTGAGGAAATTTAAAGTCTCCTGGAGGATCCTTCAGTCCTTCTACTCCCGGAGCTGTAGAGAGCAATCCTGACAGGAAAACATCACTGCCTGGTTTGGGAACAAGCTCCGCTCAGGACAGGGAGGCTCTGCAGAGAGTAGTGCGTTCGGCTGAACGCACTATTGGAACTACACTCCCCACCCTGCAGGACTTATACACCAGGAGGTGCAGAACCAGAGCCTGCAGGATCATGAAGGATCCTCACCACCCTAACAACGGACATGTTTCAGTGCTGTTTCAGCAGCCTCCGTGAGCGGGCCTTAAGCCTTAAGCGCCTCCGTAGTCATGCTGCCAAAACAGAGAGAACTGAGACGGAGTTTCTTTCTCAGGCCATCAGGACTGTGAACTCTGACCTCACCAGGGCCCCCACCAAGAGCACACACACTGCCCCTCTTATGCACACACACACTTAGGTAAAGACTACACATAATTTATAATTTATATTATATTACATACATACAATTTCCCCTTTTTTACTATATTTTATAAAGTGCTCTTATTGTAAATATTGTGTTGTTTTTTATATAGAGCTCTTACTGTGACATTGTAAATATTGTGTTGTTTTTTTTATTGTAAATAGTGTGAACCTGTTATTTTGCCCTTTGCACATTTCTGCTGAGCATTGCCACTTTACATTTTCACTGAACAACCTCGTGTGTGTATGTCACAAATAAACTTCTTGAATCTTGAATCTACACGTTTACACTGGAAACCACTACTTCTTTGTTTGCAGTGGTTCAATGAGCTCCTCTACCTGAAATACGTGATATCACAACTTTTGTTTGCTTGCGCTACAAAATTTGGACCACACATTTTGATGAGCAAGAATACAAGAAATGCCCCTTTGTGTGATCTTTGAGTTGTTGCGTGCTTTGCTTACAAAGACAATATGGGGCACAGAATGTAAACGACATACTACAATTTTTTATCTGATATATTTTTAATATTCAGCTCACTTGCCTCACATTCAGCTAATTTTCCCTCACATTTAATACAGAAATTCATGTAAAACACATGTTTATATGTAATGTTAACAATATGTTTATATGGTAAATAATAAATGTTAAACGTTAAATCTAAATGTTAAATCTAAATATTAAATGTTAATCTAAATATTAAATCTAAAAGTTAATCTAAATGTTAAATTTAAATCTAAATGTTAAAGTTAAATCTAAATGATAAATGTTAAAAGTTAAATGTAAATGTTAAATGTAAATGTTAAATGTTAAATCTAAATGTTAAATGGTAAATGTTAAATGTTAAATCTAAATGTTAAATCTAAATGAGGCACCGAATGTAAATCTAAATGTTTCGAAAATATGCAAATTGCCCAGGCCCCTTGCGTAGCATCAAAAAGTGCGCACAGCTCCACACCACTCACCATGGATCTGTCGGTGAAAGGATAATTTCAAACATGGCCAGTTTCTCTCCAATTAGAAGATATCGAACGACAATTATGACAGGTGTGCGGGCTGCACTCCAAGGTGCAGTACCACAAGTACCATTCCACACCATTAACGGTAAGTTAACTAGTTTGAATTTTAACTTCTTAATGCATTCTGGAGGGAGGGAGTTACTGTTAGCTAACCTACCCAGCTAGCTAACGTCTCGTCAGTGTGACTCGGATGCTAGCTAAGGTTTTGTGATCCACTGTAAGGACTTTCTGTAGCTATGATTCAGAAAGTTAACTTAACGCTAGCCAGTAGGTACCTGTACCAAAAACTGACCACTCTATGAAGCCTATTCTGTAGTTAATATGTGGCTAACTTTTTTCGCTCCTGAGACCTGAAACAAGAGGCCACATTTTAAATGTCAGATATAGCGGCAAAGCCCCTGGTACTTGACTTAATGTAGCGAGTGATCGAGCTAGCCATTGGGAAAGCCACATATTAATGTAATATATAACATATTGTTAACATTTACATATAACATGTTGTTTTATATGAACTGCTGTCTTAAATGTGAGGAAAATGAGCCAAATGTGAGGAAAGTGAGCTGAATATTCAAAATATATCAGCTAGAAAATTTTAGTATGTCGTTTACATTCGGCACCCCATAAGACAATGTATCGGGACTAAACATCTGCCTATAGAGCCATATTGGCCCCATGTGGCCTTCGCTGTAAACATAATGAGTCTCCAGTCCCCACTATACTCTTTAAATTGTAACTGCATAAGAATTAGTAATCAAGTGGCTCTAAGATGCTGCTAGATAGATCTTCTTAAGAAAGGCTACCACATTTGATGATTGGACATCCAGAATAACTCATAGGTGATTTTCTGTGATACTCAGAAATGCATGAAAACAATGGTTATGAATTAATTTTAAATGATTTAAGAATTATGTGGTGTACTGTGCATATTTTTAGATTAGATTAGATTAGATTCAACTTTATTGTCATTGCACAGAGTACAAGTACTAAGACAACGAAATGCAGTTTGGCATCTAACCAGAAGTGCAAATAACAGTAAAATGCAGAGTATGTACATATATATAGTTCTAGATAAATATTAAATATAAAATAATGACAGTATTAAACAGAATGAACAGAGTGAAATGAATATGCTAAATATGTACAGCATAAATAATAATGATAGTATAAACAGGGTACAAAATAAATGGTGCAAAGTATACATAGTGCAAAAAATATAGATAAATAGTGCAGGTGTAGGGGGACTGGGAGTTGTCGGGGGGGGGGGGGGGGGGGGTGCTATCACCATGGTGCTGAGTTCAGCAAGGTGACAGCTGAGGGGAAGTAGCTGTTCCTGAGCCTGCTGGTTCCTGGAACGCAGGGACCTGAAGCGCCTGAAGGTGGGCAAACAGTCTGTGGCTGGGGTGAGAGAAGTCTTTGACGATGCTGCGCGCCCTTCGCAGACACCGCTTGTGGCTGGACCGACTCGATGGAGGGGAGTGAAGTACTGGTGATGCGTTGGGCGGTTTTCACCACCCTCGCAGTGCTTTCTGATCTGAAACAGAGCAGTTCCCATACCAGACTGTGATGCACTTGGTAAGGATGCTCTTGATGGTGCAGCGGTAGACGTTCACCAGAATCTGAGGAGACAGGTGGACTTTCTTCAGTCTCCTCAGGAAGAAGAGACGCTGGTGAGGAGAGCGTGTCTATGTTCCCTCAGCCCTATGTTCCCTCAGTCGTATGTTCCCTCAGATCAGTACCTCCGCCAATGAGGTAATATTTTTGCCCTGTCTGTTTGTTTGTTCGTTTGTCTGTCTGTCTGTCTGTTATCGGATATTGTTAGCACGATATCTCAAAAAGTTATATAGTCCAGGGGCCAATCCAGATTTTGGTACACCTAAGGTGGCCAACATTAGTGGTACCAGAATGTTAATTAGGGTCAATATGAAAACATTAATATATGATAACCTCTCCAACCTTGTAGCGTAATGACTTTCGTAAAGGAAAATTTCAAAATGGCAAGAGATTCCAGGATGCAGGACTCAGTGACCTTTGTGTGGAGGCAGGCATTCTAGCAGAAGGCTCTGTGGCCGGGGGTCATGCAGGGTCGAAAATATAACAGAGCTGTTAGATTGCACAAGCTTGTGTATGAAGCCCTGCTACGGCTAGTATGGAAAGGCTTCCTTACATGGATGGAACAAAACCAGGCAGGAGAGCTTCACCACCTAGAGGAAGCCCTTAACCCTCCTGATGTCTTCGGGTCAAAATGACCCGCCACTGAGTTTAACAGCAGAGAAAAATCCCCTAAAAGAAATTTTTTCAACTTGAAATTTGATGACTTTTCCTAGATTGACCCCAACATTAGAAAAATGAAATGTTGCCTTTATTCATATTTCCATGTAAGCTGTACAAAAAAATGTACTAATATTTGTCTTCGGGTCAAAATGACCCAACAGTCAAAATGAGTTGACTGAGTCAGTTACACACCACAAAAATGTGAGAATGCTTTAGTTCTGTCTAAGATCAATCAGTAGCACACATAAACATGACAAGACATGTGGTCTTCACTGGCGGAGTGCACTGCCTGTGACCGGATCTGACCCAAGGAGGTGTGGCACTATAGATGAGAGTGTCGAGAAATGCGGGAACAGACAGGCTCTCGTGATTGAAATGTAACAATATTGCTACCTTGTCTGTGTGGCCCTATTCAGAGGCTATAAAGGTGCTGCAGATGACAGTACCCCAAATTTTCTCTGTGTTGAAGCCAAAGAAGGACTGTAAAACACATACTGTGTGCTGCAGGTGTAAGAGATATATCTGCAAAGGCTGTGCACTTGCATACTGCCCTACATGTGCTAATTAGCTGACTGAGTTATGTTGTTTGGTTCACATGTTCACATTTTTGTTTTGTATATTTTATTACATTGTTCACTGGCAAAAAATAAAATAAAATAACTGACTTATTGGGATAAATAAAATGCATTCAAAACTACTTTTTGCCCATTTCCGCTACTTTGTTAGGCTATAGAAATACTACAAAATATTGCTTCCAATATACAGTAAAAAATAATATACAAAGAAAAACATTTGACAGTGTCATAGAAACGAGTGGTGTCTCCTGAAAAATGCAGTCTTTCTGCCATGTGAAGAGGTTTAAACTCAGGTATTCACACAATTTGTGGTGAATGACAAATTGTTTCTTCGGGCAAAATAGTTTTGGTGTTTAAAATTCATTAAGCTGTTTTTTATTTTGGGGGTTTAGTGAAGGCGGGTCATTTTGACCCGGAGGACACGAGGTGTATACAGAATGTGAAGACATCAGGAGGGTTACGTCTATCGACAGCTTCAAAAGTAAAGTTTGAAGGAAACATTTCAGAGTCTTGTACACGTACCCAGGAACTGTTCCTTGTATATCAGGAGTACCTCAGAGATGCCACAAGTCTGTTGCATTCTGGGATGACCTACTTGACTGGTAGAAGTTATGCTGGCCCTAATCAGAGCCTCAGAGAAGGGCAATTGGATGCTTCACCTTGTATCTATCAGAAATGGTCCCATGGTGTTTTGCCTACGACAAGGTGAACTATGCCCGGTTTCTCCCATACTATACTATGCCTCTATGACTCAGCTGCCAGTAGAACATACCGGACGTATACACCAAGTTCACCCAAGGGGGATTTGCAGTTCAAATCGGCAGCCACAACCCCTTTGGGCGTATATACCTGTTGATCAAACAATAGAAGAGACTGTCAACAGGGATACACAAACTCCTGGCGGAAAAAGGGCTTCAGTCTGACGGAGGGAGCTGTGACAAGATACTACCTCACATCCGAGTACAGGAGCAGATACCTGAGGCAGCTTAGGGACATGATGGTGAGAATGACTCCAACTTCAGTCATCCAGATTCTACAATATACGAGAATCAGGAAGGATGAAGCTGATGTCCAGTCACTTGTTCAACTGATGGGTCCAGCTGGATCAGTCCTTTCCATCTGACCATGAAGACCTTGTCAGTTTGTCCACTGGCATCGCTGCACCTCCAGATGTTGCTAAAGACCATTGAAGCCCATAAAATAGGTGAAGATGCTTATGAAGATTTCAAGCAAGAGACAGACAGTCCAGACAAAAAGTTTCATGACAGGATTACAAAGAAGAAGCTGAAAACATTCTCAGACATTGGCAAGAAATCACATACCCTTTGCAACAGAAAAGAAGTTATCCTCAAGACTGATAGGAAGCTGTTTGGGCAGATGATTCTTGTTGCAGAAGCAGGCAACTGCACATGGGTGAAGTTTTAGCCCACCCACCTCGACCTTTGCCTTGGGCCCTAGCCAACAGTGATGGGTCTCTTTGTAAGACCAACAAGGCAGCTCTTGCCAGGGAGTTGGAGAAGCATGTCTCCCCAGCAGAAACCATCCCTCAGCCTTCAGCCACACTGATAGATGGAATGAGCCTGGTCCAAAAGATGAAGGGTAATGACAAAACTTTCTCCCAACTGGCAGAATCAGTATTGGCTCAAGTTATCCATGAAGGTGGTCAGAGCAAGTGCATTGATGTTATCTTTGATGTTTATAGAAAGATGTCCATCAAAGAGAGCAAAGAGAGGCGCATTCAGGTATTCAGCTTAGGAGCATTGCGCCTGGCCACAATATACACAAAGCTTTTGTGTAGCTCTACAAACAAAACACACCTCATCAGGTTCTTGGTGGAAGAATGGAAAGGTCAACTTGAGAAGATCAAGGACAAAGTACTGTATGTTACCTGTGAGGATGTCTGTTTCAAGCTCACAAGGGAGCGATGGGAGGAGGTTCCGGAGCTATCAAGTACCCAGGAAGAAGCAGACACCCGTCTTCTACTCCATGCTCTACATGCAGCTGAATCAGGCTACAAGGGCATAGTAGTCACAGCAGATGACACAGATGTGATGGTTATATGCATTGGGGTCAGCAAGAGAATTCCATGTCCCATATACCAGAAATGTGGCAGTAAGAACCGTACAAGGTTCACTGACATCAACAAGCTGAGTCATGCACTAGGAGATAGTGTCTGTGATGCTCTGATTGGAATGCACTCATTTACGGGCTGTGATACAGTCAGCGCTTTCACTGGGCGTGGAAAGTCAGCCATGTTCAAACAACTGAAGACTAACAAGAACTGCCAAGACACATTCAGAGAGTTGGGAAGCTCCTGGGAGGTCTCTGATGACCTATTTGGAAAGCTCCAGGAGGTAACATGCCGGATGTACCTGCCTTCCACAAACACAACTCAAGTCAACATGCTTCGCTACCAGCTGTTTTGTGCAAGGCGTGGAGAAGTTGACTCCAGTCAGCTTCCCCCGTCTGAAGATTGTCTCTTCATGCATGCCTTACGAGCAAACTATCTGCTATCTGATAAACTATCTGCTATCTGCTATCTGGCGAAGGTGTTTGGAGTGCAATCCCAGTGTACCACAGCCAAAAGATCATGGATGGAAGATTCATGATGGGGATCTGGCCATTGAGTGGATGCGAGGTATGCCTGCACCAGAGGCTGTGTTGGACCTGCTATCCTGCTCATGTGTACGATCATGCAAATTACCAGACTGCCCATGCCTTGGAAATGGTCTGAAATGCACAGACATGTGTAAGCTGCAAACCTGCAGCAACCAAGCAAATTAACTAGATTTTTCTTTAGAGCTGAATGATAGTGATGTGGACGATTGTGATACAGAGTAAGTTTTAGTAAGTTCTGATAATTGTTTTATCTGTTTATGCTCTTATAACTGTGTAACTTTATACCAATGGTGTATGGAGTGTATGTGAAAGATAAAACACATTGAAGACATTATTCACTGTTTTTGTAAGCCCATTGGTTTCCCAAAAAATATTTTTTAAAGAAGTAAAAATTATATATACAGAAATCAGGGTTTTTGTCATTTTTTATGGGGGTAGGTTTGTTTAACAGAGTGATAACTATCATCAAGCTACCAAGATAGGCAGGGTTATCATACCAAAATATAAACTAGAGACATGTAGGAAGACAAAAATACCAAAATTGTTTGGCCACCTTGGGTGGTACCAATTTTTTGAAAATATCAGTATTGGCCCCTGGACTAATAGGGCAGATTTTTAACATGGTTAAGGGAAGAAACTGTTTCAAATTCTATGCGTATTTGCCCAAAAGGGGGCGTGGTAATGGGCGTGGCATGTCAAAAAAGGTACATTAAACTTCCAATATCTCAAAATGTTATGGGCGGATTTACACGGAACTTTGTGGAAAAAGTTTGTCATGGGCCAAGGAAGAACTGGTTAATTGTTACGCCAAATTGTCCAAAGGGTGTGTGGCCTTTCACAAAGAAGTGCATAAGTTCCCTTCGGGTGGGGCCCCACCATTCGGGGGACCCCAACAGTGCGTTATGTGCGTTATGGAAGGGCCGGCTCTGAGCTGAGGGAACATGGGGGTGAGGGAAAAATAGAGCCTAATTTGGATGGGGGAAAAAAATTCATAGGTGCTGAGGGAACATAGGGCTGACCCCTGGTGAGCCTTCTTGATCAAGGTCGAGGTGGTTGAGGGTCCAAGAGAGGTTCTCGAAGATGTGGACGCCCGAAAAAACTTAAAAGGCTGGCGACACGCTCAACCTCCGTCCCGTTGATGCGGATGGGGGTGTGTGTGCCGGCTTTGGACTTCCTGAAGTCCACAATGAGCTCCTTGGTCTTCTTGGTGTTGAGACCAGGTTGTTGTCAGGCACCACGCTGCCAGGTGCTGGACCTCCTCCCCCCTAGGCCGACTCATCGTTGTTGTTGATGAGGTAACCACCCTTGTTGTCGTCTGCAAACTTGATAATGGTGTTGGAACCATGTACAGGTGTAGAGTTGTAGGTGAAGAGGGATAGAGGAGAGGACTCAGCACACAGCCCTGTGGGACGCCGGTGTTCAGGGTGAGGGTTGAGGAGGTGTGGCCGTCTAACCTAACATACTGAGGTCTGTTGGTTAGGAAGTCCGGTACCCAGTTGCAGAGGGAGGTGTTGATGCCAAGATCACCGAGTTTGGTGATCAGTTTGGGAGGGGATGATGGTGTTTAATGCTGAGCTGAAGTCGAATGAACAGCATTCGGACATAAGTGTTGTTGTTGTCCAGGTGGGAGAGGGCATAGTATAGTGCCATGGAGATGGCGTCCTCCGTACTATATTTACCATTGTGATCAGTGATTGATTGATTTTCATTCTTGGGAAGTGCATGAAATTAATGTTTGCTTTGCTTGAATGCTCTTGCTAGATAATGTTACATGAATTGACACCACCAGCTGCAAATGGTTGTTCACAAATCTGATGTCTTTAATTTAAAGTTTATATTTACCATTGTCATCAGTGATTGATGGTATATTTTGATTTTTTGCTGAGGGAAGTACTTGAAATGATTGTCTTTGTTTGTGGCAACGTGTGGTAACAACCAACCTACATATCGGATTTCCCCGGTTGGAAAATATGTTTGAATCCCTAGCTCAGATCTTGAAACCGTACTGTTTTTAAAAAATGCGATATTAACTTTTTAAGTTAGATTTTTTACAAACCAAACAATTTTTACAGGGAACCCTGTTAAATGTTTAAAGTGATGAAGGGGGTTTAAGAGCAGTGGGTCAAATTGGAATACAGTGAGATTTAAGAATTGAGTCTCTGTGTGGGGCCTCCAGCTTTCATGACGGCCTGTCAAGATTTTTCTGATTCCCTGTATTTAAAAAGTCACCCATTTATTGTGATTTGTTTGACATTTCCAATATTTTTTAGTTATTTTTCACATTATTGGCTTTTTCTGTCAGAGTTATTAGTTTGTCAAATCCAGCATATGCAGAGTCTTATACAGGATAAGCTGTTAACATGAACATTTGATACCCTGTGATTGGGTCTCCCTGTTATAAAAAAAATTTAAAAAGTTTTTTGAATGCAGCCAAAGAGAGACATTTTCAGCATGAATCTTTATTTCCAGTTATTAAAAACTGGGTTTCTCCTCCCTAGCAATATCTTAATCAATTAATAAATGGAATTTTGGAATTTACAAATGGGAAAAAATGGGGGTTTTTTAAAAATGTTGACACTTGGGGTTTTTAAGACATTTTTTAGAGTGACCAGCGGAGTTTGATTCCGGGGAATTAATTTTAAATTTAGGGGCGCTTAACACAAAAAATAGGCGCAACCCCCCAAAAGTCTCCCGGGGGTCAGGGGCAAGCTCCAAGGCTACTGGTTAAAATTGGAAAATTCTGCTTCCCAAAAAACCCCTCACCCCCTTTCCCTTTCCCATCAGGAAAAACCCCCCCGCGTTCGTCGGTTCCTTTTCTGAAAAAGGGACCTTCCTCGGTGGCCTGACCCCCGCCCCACCCCCGGTTTTGCCCCAACAAAGGAAGACCCAATTTAAATTTAACCCATCAACTTATTCATTTCCAAGGATGTAAAAGGGTGGAAAGCAAAAGAAAGTGTGGTTTTGGAAGTAATTTTTTTAAATTCCTTTCTCAACATTCCCCTTATTTCACTATTTTCCCCAAATAATTGAACAATTTGTTTTAAATTTATTTAGCACATTTAATCTACTTTTTAATTGATTTTCTCAAATGTTTACAGTACTCTAAAATCCCGATGTTAGAGTGGGGACCACAACTATGAAGACAAAATACAGAAAACACAAATTAATCAGTTCTGTATAGTTTTTAGGAGGAACAAAAAAAGAACAACACAAAGTAAAAGCATAATTTGGCTTTATGTTTATTGACAGTAATGACTTCAAGAGATGATTAAGGAAGTGAAAGTGTGTGTGTTAAAACTACTTACTGTCGATCAAAATTATTTTAACTGAATAAGGTAATTTTTATGTCATGTTCACTGGAAAACATAACTCAGTCTTACTTCATAGATTACACCACTTCGTAACATGTTTAATAGCTGCACTAATTGTTTAGTCAAAGGGATGTTGTGTGTCTTGTGTTCGTCTCTCATTTCTTCCTCAAGAGATCATAGCTTTCGATTTCTTACCTCCTCATGGGGTGTTTCCTCCTGTCTCACGGCAAGCAGTGGAATTTTCCATTCGAAGTTACAGCACATTTTCTTTAACCCTACCCTCTAAAGCTTCAGTAAAACACAATTCACCTACAAACCCCAGTAAAAGTCCATCCCATATTTATTGATCATATTTCTTGCTCTAAAACATCCTCAAATATAATGACTTGGCCACCAAGAACTGCATTACCACAGTTTTGTTTGAGAAAACTTTCAAATAAAAATGTCAAAGTCAGATATTGTTTGCCTTTGCTTACTTGATGCTCTATGCTCTTGGTTAAAGACAAAATGCTGACTAAGTTACAGAAATTGACACCAACAGCTGCAATGACTGTTCACCAAGATCTCGCGTGTCTTTGATATTTTCCATTGTCACAGTGATTGATGGTGTATTACTTTGTGATTCTTGCCAAAATGATTTCTTTGTTATGTGGTACATGAGTGGTAACAAACCACCCACGGTCAGCAAAAAGATGACAGTTAATGATACACGAAGAATGAGTTGGTATGCAACTGTATGTAAGGAGAGAGAACGACCAATCACCTTCACCTTGTTAACCTCTTGCACTTGTGCATTGGATTAAACACCAACAGCTTACAAATGGTTGTTCTCAATGTCTATTTGTCTTAAATTTTTGTTATATCGCTGGGGATTATAGGACAAAGAAATTACACAAGGCCTCAATAATGAACCATTCATCTGACTACAGAAGAGACTATTTGTTTCCTATTATCATGTTGTAGATACGTCTTTGACTTACTGCAAAAATACGACTAGATTGTCAGTATTTTTGGAGGTATCACTTAATAAGGGCCACATGTCATGTGTCCAGTATGGACGCATTTTGAAATAGTACTCTTTTTGCAAAATGCATTGGGCTCCTCTTAGCCACTCTCTTCTGGTCTTCAACCATTCTGCTGCCTGCTGGGATCCCAAATTAAGTTTAATGTCCTATCTGTGCTTTACGAAACTGTGCAGACTAAGATAAACGTCAGAGGAATGGCAAGGAGTAATCTTTGTCTTTTGTTAGTCATTTTCTCAAGATTTGGTACTCTAAACTCACAAATATGGACACAAATAGATGAGAGAAAATTACAGAAAAACACATTAATTGGACTTCAAAAACAAACAGCAAACGAAAGTAATAGCCTTAATTTTGGCATCACATGTTTATTGATCAGAATGAATCTTCATATAAGAATGAGTTAAGGAAGTGAATAACACGCAATACTGGAATTATAGAATGAAGAGACATTATTATATTGTGGAACAAACAATTTCCTTGAGTTTCACAAGGAAATAAAGCACTATTTTTAAACCCTATACTATAAACCCACATACCCTGTTCACAATCGAAACACCTCAATAAGACAATGACATTCCGAGATTTTGGATAGAAAAGGACAGTTTGGAGTTGGGCCTGGAGTTTGCAAGAGGACAAGGGTGTCTCATTGAGTTTTGTATATTTACCGAGAGGATATAAACTCCATATTCATGCAGTACTGTGTAAAAGTAAGTAAAGTTAAAGCGAAGATGCTTGAAAAAATATGATAATGAAGTTTCTAATATCGCAAATTATGTACTAATTTTAAAGCACCTGATAAGAAAAATAACAGTACAGTACTGTATTTCATATTCTATCCTAATAAAACATATTTAACATACTAATTAATTTCAAGTGTTTATTATCAAGCCAAGAGATTGGGTGTAGAAATTGTACATAATTATAAGTTGAATTCCTTCTACACTATTTCAGCTACTGATATATTTCAGTTACACTAATGGCAAACAGGTTTAATGTAATTAATCATCTGCACATATTAAAAACTTTACTTATTGGTAGTTGCAGATTAGGTTTCATAAAGCAGAATTTTTTTTAACATCCCTTCTGCTAATAAATCACATAAGCATCAGGGAATCATTTGTATTCTCCAATTTCATGATGTATTGTTTTGTGGACTTGATCGTATACCCAACAAACAGTTCCAACAACAGCTCCAGCTGCTGCTCCAGCTGCTTGTTCCTGCTGGCCGACTCCTGCTGCCACACCAGCTGAGCCGACGTAGCTCGGCTATAGCTCCAATTACAACACCAGGCAAACACTGCTATAACCTACTATTGCAGCATCAACAAATGCATTTATTAGTTCAGCTTCTCTCCCAAGACAATGTTTTCCTGCTCTTTCTTCCCGAGAGTACAATCCTCCCTTCATGGGACTCTGTTGAACCTCCAAACCCTTCAGACAAAAAATATACCTTTTCGTCATATCTACACATTGGATGTCGAAAAATGAATTGCTGCTTACACACTGCAGATGAAATACTGATCTCAGCTGAAGAAACGCACAATACTTCATAATTACATTTTAATCGGGGTGAGGATAAGATTTGTTTTACATGAGTGCATTTCTCATTCCAGTGGCCAGTAACGAAGGTTATAATGATCAGAGGTAGAGATAATTCATCATTCTAAAGTGTATATAAAACAATTTAAAGAAATAGAAATTCTCTTGTCCTAATTACTGAATGTATACTGCGATGTATACCGGTACCATAATTAAAAAGGATGTCACCTTGGTAGAAAAGGGTTTTCATTCCAAATATCAAATAAAAATTAGCTCATCACTTTTCAACACCCTGTATGTTTTTGTTCTCTTTTAATCAAAAATTAGATACAAAAGATTGCTGATGATTGGGATTATGTTACCTTAATATGCTTTTGCTCATTTATCCTTTAGGTTCATGTGTGAGTGCAGAATGGATCCCTAGTGCAGTGAAGTACAGTATCACGTGTGGTGTAATGAAGGCAGCCTCTGGCCTGATCCTCCCATAACAATTCCCTAATCAGGGCCAGTTATATAAAGGCACCTGTTGGCCTATGCTTACTCTTCTGGCTCCTGTCCCTGTTGTTTTTTCTCACTCTTTTTGTTTTTTTTTTTGGTGGTATGTAGTTAATATGATCACTTAAATGTATAAGTCAGCCCTTTTATACTGCATACTTAGTTGACTGCCTTGCCTTCTGTTTCCTAGCTTTGATATGAGTGTTGGCTGAACATATTGTTTATTGAAACCCCATTGTTGCCCCTGCCCACCTTTCTGGTGATCCGGGTGTTAATGTTCCCATACCAGAGTGAGTGAGTTAGGGGTCACGACATCCAAAATGTATAGTTTTTAGTATATGCAGCATAGCGAGCCCTGGTATTTCCCGGTCTCCTTTGTCGGTTCACCTGCTGCTTTTTTTCTACTGCTGTTTTGCTCCTTATTGATTGAGTTGTCTGTGATTTCTTTTTTGTATTAGTTTCTTTCTTTCAGTGAAGCAGAGTGCCATATTGTTGAGGCTAGGCACCCATGGTGAGGCTCCTACATTGTTAGCATGTGAGTAAAAGCACCGGGACACGATTGTAGATTTCACCATTTAATGTGTGTGAGGATTGCTGTGTTGCACCTGAGGTGATTAAGCGGTAGCACCCTTGGGCACTCCTCAGTGTAGTCTGCCTCTCCACAAGTGGCCTTATCAACTTTCAAAACAATATTCAAGGTTCTTGAAAACAGATTTTCCTGGGGTGCAATTCCCAGGTGGCGTTGTCAGTCTTTCACTATTCTCCCTTTATTGCCCTTGTCACACTTGCAATATGTTATACCCTCATTTCACATCAATCAATGCACAATGTGTTGATACAGTCATAGTAAATAATGCAGTGCTTTACAGTGACTGCAGGGAAATAGTTTTGCTATTGAATAGACTTGAACACAGAATTCATTTATCACATTTGCCTTGATGTACTTTTTAAGTCATTTTCTCAAATGTTTCTTCAAATGTTTAAACAAATGACTCAGATTAAGACTGGCAGCACAAAGTAATAGCCATGATTTGGCATGTGTATTGACAGTAATGACTTCCAGAGATGAGTTAAGGACGTGATCAAAATGGCTGAATAATTACATTGAAATGTCATGTTCAGTGGAAAAACATAACTCAGTCTTACCTTTATAGTTTACACCACTCATGTTGAACAGGTGCCACTAATTGTACGGCCAAAGGGATCCCGCAGTTGTGTCTTGTGGTGTCTCCTCTGAAAATGAACAATTCTCCTTCCTGAATTCTTGTCATAACATTAGATATCTTTCCTCCGTCTCTGCAGGACTGGAATTTCCCGTCACAAGGAAGTACAGCATATATAATTTTTCTTAAAGCCACAGGACATGATCTAATCTAAACACAGGCAGTATCATTAAAATGCTAATGTCAGCAATTGCCTCAAACTCGCATTAAAAACCCAGAAAAGCATCCCATTTTATAGATCAAATTCCTTGCTCTAAATCCATCCTCAAAATATAATGACTGCATACCAAGAACTGCTTTACTAAATGCCCACATTTTGAGAGCTGAGAAAAATAGCATTATTTATGTTTATTCTGTGCAATGGCCTAATTTAATTTTTAGCCTCTTTTCCTCTTAAAGTGCGATAGATTGCATTTTACATGTTAAATGCATGCCCCCGGACCCAAAAGGGTCCAGCTGCAGACCGCAGACCTCTGGGTCATTTTCCTCAGAGCTCCGCCCACCTCCTCATCGGCCCCGGGCTCATCACCCTCACTATACTGTATTGTATTTTCTTTCAGAAGTCTATAAATATATGAAGACTATACACAGTGATATATATTACAAATATTAAATTGATAATTGTCACTCCAGTTATGTAAAACCATCAGATTAAAAAAAAATGACAAATTCCAGTGTAGCTGCAGGTGGTGATTGAAGGGGTCCAAGCACACCTTGAAAAAGAGAAAACATTCAACAACACAGTAGGTAGGGTAATTATTTTTTTTAAACTATTTCACAAGGTTTCTTGAAACTTGCGCACACAGGAATTCAAGGTGTCTCTGACTTCCGACATGAACCAAATGTACAAACAAAAAATTCTCCATCAATTCCTCGTGGTCTTCATTGTGTGCCTGAAGTTTTTCCTCGACTTCCTTTTGGCGTGTCAATCCCAACATGAGATAGGGAGGTTCTTTTACATTTCCCTTCAGCTGGTGGAGGTGGTGTTTTTTTTTTTTTTTTTTTTTTTGTTTTTTTACCCACTCAGCTCCCAGGAGTGCACTCTTGCCATGGTCTACAAGACAAAAACAGTTTAAAGTCCCTGTGTTATTTTGGTAAGATAGGCTGGTTACAATAGCAAAAATATTTTTAAGATGTGGCTCAATGGTGGTTTAAAACCACTTTAACCAAATAACACACATTCTGTTGACCCCACACACATATGGAATTCATTAGCAGGATACAAACAAACTCTACAACATGGTATCTGGTTATTTTTAGACTATCTCCCTCTCCTCTCCCTTCCCCACCATCTAGAGACCTACATCAACAAACTACTACAGCGCCATTAGTGAAGAGAAACAGCGCATATCAGTGAACTAGTTACGTTAACATTAGTAGGCTAGTACCACACTCTAGTAAAGACTTTTACCTCGTAACGTTGAGCACAAATCAACCGAATTATGTTACAAATGTAAAGTACAAGGGAATGCACCATAACGCCATTGTAAATCGCAAGCTTATGTTAGCTAACTCGCTAACCTCTATGGGAAATTTATAGTAGTAAGCTAATAGGCTTAGCAGTCAGATCCGTAAATGCATTTATTTACAAAGCCTTTATTCTGTATACAAATATGAAAGCATTATCAGCGTTATTGTAATATTAATATAAAAATTGACATAAAAGTAGTATTAGACTACGTTACTTACATGTGTAGTCGTTTGGGCCTTTGCTGCTTCGCTTCGGTTTCAAGATTCAAGAAGTTTATTTGTCACATACACACACGAGGTGTGCAGTGAAATGTAAAGTGGCAATGCTCAGCAGAAATGTGCAAAATAACAGGTTCACACTATTTACAATAAACCAACACAATATTTACAATCTCACAGTTTTAAGAGCTCTATATAAGAAAACAACACAATATTTACAATACACTAGCTTGAAGCACGGCCAAGAAAGCGGTGGCAACCGGCAGTGCAGTAGTGCCGTTTGACTTTACGAACATCGGAACAAACTTTTAAATTAGGCCTTGTAGATCTAATGAGTGAAGATTCAGCAACTGGATAGCTTATTTCTCGCCTCAAATTTGTTCAGAAACAGATTTTGGTGTACTGCTAAGGTGAAAATAAGTGAAAGTTTACGTACTTCATACAACGGAACCCCATACTTCATGCTCAACCCCCATTGGCTCACAGAGGGTATGAGAGTGGAGGTCTCAAACCCCATTGGCTCACAGAACTAGGGTACTGAGAGTGGAGGTCTGCAGCTGGACCTTTCTCCCCGGACCACCTTAGAGGGTTTGGAATGCCCCCACCATAGTTTCACAAAATAGGGGCCCCCAAACAACATTTTAAATAGGGCCCCAAAAAGCTAGAAACGGCCCTGCCGTGGATTATGAGCTTTGGATCTATGCTGTTGCTGAGTCAGATAAGAGAAGCCCATGTTGCTCGGCTTAAAGTAGCCTGTGTAGTGCTGTTAAATAAACAGCATTTTGTGCAATTGACTGTTGGTGTGGGCTATAGTTGTCACTCTGCTTGTTGACGCACTGTTTTGGTCAGTAATGTACTCATGGCTCCGGTGTAGATGGCGTACCTCCAATATAGGCTCTTTGGATCCTGTTGTCCCCAACAAATTGTCAAAGCCAATAACTTAAAGTCAGATATGCCAATCCATTTATTTCAACCTATAACAAAAGTAGGCTATATCTCTCAAATAAACACCATCTTTAGCCTGCCTTAAACCTTAAGACCGGACAATTCAGAGAGGCATCCCACCAGGACAGCTGACATAAACTGGTGACAAATCGTGTTAGCCATGGAAATGTCAGATTCATTCTGGAAGAAATCGATATCAAGCCAGACATGGTGAGCTTTTACTGTGAAGTTGTACTAAGCTACATATACAATGAGAGCAACGTTTTCATGTATATGTACACAATAGAGTCCAGAGAATCAGACAGTCAACAAGGCCAGCACAGTGCATTATGTCCCTTCGGAGCTATATCCTGCTGACCACGCCTCTAGGTCTGTCCTTGCCTCTCAACTTCCAAGAACAAGTTATCTGTCCAGGTCTGATTGCCTGTACAAATCTTCAGGAAGTTACTGAGGTCCATCCTCAGACCCAGCCTGCTAGCCTGGAAGCCGCCAGAACCCCGGCCAACATCACCTGACCCCGAGCCATTCTGGGCAAGACTCTTCCTCGCCTTCATCCTCCCCTCTCTAAGGGGGGGGTTTGTTGGCTTCGGCCGGATGGCTCCCGGCCTCAAGTTGGGTGGTGGGGGTATGTGGCAGACGGGGGGGGAGGTGTGGGTGAGGTAGGCTGGATCCAGGAGAGAGTTGAGTCAGGGACTGATTCTCCCTGGATCCAGCACCAGTGTATGTGCATATGTGAAGGAGAGCGGTGCTTGCTTTGTCTCTCTGTCGCAGCCCGGTTGTAGCGAGGATTGCTACAATGATAATGTCAGGGAATTGTACACCAGAAAAAACATCCCATTTTCTAGATAGAATTTCTTGCTTTAAAACCAACCTCAATAGAAAATGTCTCATAACTCATGTCAATAAAGCAAATTGCCACTGAATGTTCAGAGTGCAAAGTACATTTCTCTGTGTCAACACCTGCATTCCTCAGTCTCACCTAGTCATCAACATAGGCAGCTTTCTCCACTTGGGTCTAGCATGTCATATATCCTTTCTAACACATTCTCCAAGGGCATTCTGTTATTCAGCTTGCATTTACTACCTATTACGTTCTTCATAGTATTGTTGCAAGAAGAGCAGTTGTATTGATTACATGAGTAAAGCATTTTTACACTGGACTGTGACCGGGTGTGGACTGGACTGGAAAAGGAGGCGCTGCGATCGGCGACGATCGATCGTGCAGGAGTTTGGTTGTTCACACCAGACGCGCCGATCTGCGCCGGTTTTCTCAATGTAGGGGTATGGTGTTTCTCTCTCTCTCTCCTCTTGTTGTCTGCTCCTCTGTCTCTCTCTCTCTCTCTCTCTCTTCTCTCTCTCTCTCTCTCTCTCTCTCTCTCTTCAATTCAAAGGGGGATGGGAAACATACGTTTACATTGCCAAAGCAAGTGTGAAATAAAAAACAAATGTACATACAATCTCTCTCTGTCTGCTTGTGTGTGTGTGCCTGCTCGTCTCTCTCTCTGTTTAGACACAGACGGTAAAAGTTTAGACACAACTGAGAAATATGTACAGGTGCAGCTCAAATAAATTAGAATATCGTGGAAAAGTTAATTTATTTCAGTAATTCAATTTCAAAAAGTGAAAACTCTCATATATTATAGATTCATTACACACAAAGTGAAATATTTCAAGCCTTTATTTGTTTTAATTTTGATGATTATGGCTTACAGCTAATGAAAACCCCAAAATTCAGTATCTCAGAAAATTAGAATATTGTGAAAAAGTTCAATATTGTAGACTCACGGTGTCACACTCTAATCAGCTAATTAACTCAAAACACCTGCAAAGGTTTCCTGAGCCTTTAAATTGTCTCTCAGTCTGGTTCAGTAGGCTACACAATCATGGGGAAGACTGCTGACTTGACAGTTGTCCAGAAGACAGTCATTGACACCCTCCACAAGGAGGGAAAGCCACAAAGGTCATTGCTAAAAGAAGCTGGCTGTTCACAGAGTGCTGTATCCAAGCATATCCATTAGAAAGTTGAGTGGAAGGAAAAAATGTGGTAGGAAAAGGTGGGACAAGCAACAGGGATAACCGCAGCTTGAAAAGGATTGTCAAGCAAAACCCATTCAAGAATTTGGGGGAGCTTCACAAGGAGTGGACTGAGGCTGGAGTCAGTGCATCAAGAGCCACCACGCACAGACGTGTCCAGGACATGGGCTACAACTGTCGCATTCCTCGTGTCAAGCCACTCCTGAACCAGAGACAACGTCAGAAGCGTCTTACCTGGGCTAAGGAGAAAAAAAAACTGGATTGTTGCTCAGTGGTCCAAAGTCCTCTTTTCAGATGAAAGTAAATTTTGCATTTCATTTGGAAATCAAGGTCCAGAGTCTGGAGGAAGAGTGGAGAGGCACATAATCCAAGTTGCTTGAAGTCCAGTGTGAAGTTTCCACAGTCAGTGGTGATTTGGGGTGCCGTGTCATCTGATGGTGTTGGTCGACTGTGTTTTCTCAAGTCTAAGTCAACGCAGCCGTCTACCAGGAAATTTTAGAGCACTTCATGCTTCCTTCTGCTGACAAGCTTTATGGAGATGCTGATTTCATTTTCCAGCGGGACTTGGCACCTGCCACACTGCCAAAGTACCAATAACTGGTTTAAGGGACCATGGTATTACTGTGCTTGATTGGCCAGCAAACTCGCCTGACCTGTATTGTCAAGAGGAAGATGAGAGACACCAGATCCAACAATGCAGACGAGCTGAAGGCCACTATCAAAGCAACCTGGGCTTCCATAACACCTCAGCAGTGCCACAGGCTGATCGCCTCCATGCCATGCCGCATGATGCAGTAATTCGTGCAAAAGGAGCCCCGACCAAGTATTGAGTGCATTTTCTTAAACTTACTTTTCAAAAGGCTGACATTTCTGAATAAAAATTTTTTTTTAAAGGGTTTCTTGTAAAAATTCTAATTTTCGGGAGATATTTAAAATTTTGGGTTTTTCCTTAGCTGTAAGCCAAATAATCAATCAAAATTATAACATAAAAAGGTTTTGAAATAGTTCACTTTGTGTGTAATGAATCTATAATATAGGGAAGAGTTTCATTTTTGAATTAAATTACTGAAAAAAATTTAAACTTTTCCCCCGATACCCTTAATTTATTGACCTGCACCTGTTTTATATTTATATACATGGAACCCAAGCCATCATCAATCAGGGCGTTTTATTTTAAAAATTTTGTTAAAATTTTGGAAATTGCCCGGATGTTATGCTGTTCTTGTTTTTTGACTTCTCCCCGTTGGCCGATCCCCTCACGAATCGAAAAAAATTTAGCCCCAAATCCCAAAAACGTCGGCGCCCTTCCGCACCCAGTTTTGCCAGGGGGCCCACATTGGTTAACATGGGCGCGAAAGTTTTTTAGTCACCATTCGGACCCTTTTCGGCGCCTTTCCCGGGGCCCGGGTGTCGGTCTTAGTGTTTAGCACTGGGCCATTTGCTCTTTCCCTTTGGGGAGTTTTGGGGGGAAAGGGGGAATTTTGGGGAAAATTTGGGCTTTTCAGGGGTTTATCTCTGTTTTCCAACCCATTTGCAGGGTTGGAATGGGCTCGGGCAGGGCCCTAACCAGGAAAAAGCGGGTAAAAAAAATGGATGGGGTGTTTGGTTGGATCCGGTGATAAACAAAAGTGGAAAATTAATTCATCTTGGTTTCAAATCTGTATTTTTATTGCTTTCCAGAGATTTTGAAAAAAAAGGGGCCATTTTGGGCCTGAAATTTGCAAAAAGACCAAGGCGGGGGGCCCTTTTTAAAGGAAAGGTTTAAAAAACCCCCATATGTTTACAACTAGAAGGAAAAAAACACCATTAGCCAGAAAAAAACAGTGACCATAAAATCAAAAATGTTTTGCGGGCTGATTTGCCCTCCCCTTTTTAAGAAAACTTAGGACACTTTCTAAAGGGACGGGTTTAGAGGATTTTAAATGTGAGACATTGTCTTTTGTTCGTTTGCTGTGTTTTGGGCCCATACTTGGTTAAGGGTTGGTTTAAATCCCCCCATCAATTAAGGAGTTTTGGGATGCAGAAAAGGACATTTTCAGTTTAATCCCCATTTAAAAAATTTTTTAAAACTAGTTACCCCTTTCCAAACAATACCCTGTAATACCCATCTGTTATTTATACAGATCCTTATCCGAATTTTTAAAGGGGGTCTAGTTACAACCATAAGCATATATGCTTATGTTGTACCCTAAGGTATTGAGAAAAACTTTTATTATATTTATCTATATTACCCTAATATCTATAAATTTTAAAAAACACATTAAAGTAAATGGTTTTATTTCAAAGTTTATTTTTCAACCAAAAAATTGTAAAAAATTTTTTAATAAAAAAGTAAAAATTCCCTAATTTTCCCAAACCCTTACGATTATTCAGTTCCCAAAAATCCCCCCAAACAGTGTTTTATCAATTTTTTTTTGTTTATGTAAAAATTTCTTTCAGCATGTTTTTAAAGGTTTATTATTGGTAGTTGAAGATTAGGCAAAAAGGAAAGCTTGCAGTTTAAGATCTTTCCCTGTAATAAATCAAATTACCATTTTTTTTAAAAAAAAAAGTTTTTGTATTTTATTTTTGAAATTGTATTGTCTTTTTTAAAATTCACCCAAGTGTTTTGGGGCGAAACCCAAGCGTCAACAGCTTCAAGAAAAAACTTTGGGAAAAACTTCAACAATGTTCAATCTACCAAAAAGCTGCCCAGTGACAAAGGCAAAGGATAAAAACCTTTTGGTGGGGGGAATGTAAAGAGATCAGCTGTTTGGGCTGCCGTGTTGTTGTACCCTTAATTTTTAATTTAAAAATTTTAAAAATTTACCCTTTTTAAATTTGGGCCCAGTGAACAGGGGCTCTTTTAAAAAAACTGCGAAAGTTTCCCACCCTCCAAACATTGCGTACGCAAAAAACCTCAGAATTCTAACGCAAAAAAAAAAATTCAGATCTAAAAAACCCGTGCGGGCACCCCTGTACGCAGTCTTCTTTTAAAATTTTTTTACACACCTGGGGTGAATTGTGCGTTTCGTGAAAATCCCCCCCAGTGTCCCCCCCACACTCCTCCCAAAGGGGTCGCCCCCTTTAATTTCCATAAATGGTAAATTGAAAAATATGGTCATAAATTTCCCGACATTTTAAGGAGCTGCAAAAAAAAGGCGAAATTTGCGGAGTCCCGGGGATCGGGGGGGCTCATAAATGAGGTTTGAGCGCCGAAAAAGGTTTATATTTTTGGGGGTCAGTTAGGGGCTTTTTTGGCCCCTTTGTGGAGAAAACCCGAAACAAGCCCAAAAATAATCTTAAAAACCCCTTTAAATAATTGTGGGGGATTTTCATTAAAGTTGGTTAAGTTATTTTTATTGGTTTAGAATAGGTCTCGTTGGGAGGGAAACCTTTTTTCCCAGGTTTTTTTCCCCCCTTGGGGGACCTTTTGTTAAAGGGACGCCAGCCATTTTAAAATTTGGAATTGCAATTTGTTTGTCAGTGAGTAAAAGCTCCCGGGGCCCCAAACGGGCAGCCGGAAAGGGGGAAAAGAAAACTTTGTTTATGGTGTTTTTCTTGTTGTTTGGTTTTCTTTTGTGTATGTTTATAGTGATTTGTGTATGTGTTTATCCCTTTTGGTTGAAAAACCCACTTTGTTGGGAGAAGAAATTTCATTAAATACCCAAATTTTTGCGTTGAGGGAGTCACGCCCCTGTTGTGTTCCCCAAACCCCTTTTGGTGGGAAATTAAAACCGAAAGTTTTTCAAAACCGTGTTGGGACCCCGGGGAAAAGGGCGGGGCGGGGCTGGGAATAAAAAACAAAAGGAAAGGGCCCAGGAGGGAAACCCAAAAACGCGGTCAGCTGGGGGAAGAAAATTTTGAGTCTCCATGTGTTGATGCATGCTAGTAGCAAACAAGAGTGCTAAAAAAAAGTGCTAGCTGCCCCGGGCTAGCAAGCTAACAACAGCCTTTGCCAATAAAAAAGACTAGCAAGCTACCTGAAGCTAACCCGCTGAAAGCTAAACAAAACTGTGAAAAGTGGCTGGTAAACCCTGGCCAAGCCCAAAACTGGGAAATGACAAAGGGGAAACCCTTTCAGTTCAAGAAGGGTCAAGGGGGGAAACTAGTAGCAGGTTTTAGTGGCGTTGGACTGGGCAAAATGCTTTACCCAAATTTAAAGAAGGGCAGGTCCCCAGTGCCAAAAATTTGGGAGAAGATTTAGGGAAAAATTTTTGGACGCCTTTAAAAAGTGAGGGGATCTGGAGCTCAATCAGCGTTCCCAGGAGAAACAAATAATCCCAAACCCCAAAATGCCCCAAATCAAACCCCAGGAAAGGGAAAAACTGAAGGCTGAATGGGAAAAAAATTTGAAAGGAAAACTTCAACCCCATTGCAGCCAAAACACCGGGCTTCCCCTGAAGCACTGTCTAAGGAAAACACGGGGAAACCCCAAACAAAACCCGGGAAGCGGGGGGAAACCCTTGGGAAAATGGCTTTTGATGTGACCAAAGGTTCGTCGAGGGGGAAAAATTAAGTAAAAATTGTCCCCTTGGGGCCAAAATTCGTGAGCCTGAAACCCAGCTCCCCTCGCCCGGCGAGCTGAAAAAAACCCTGGGGCCCAGGAGGAGATCGATGTGGAGCGTTTAAACCTTCGAGCTTGGGAAGTGCAAAGTAAACCCACCTGAAAGGGGGTCTATCGGAAAGGACTAAAGAGAAAATGGCCTCATGGAAGGCCCCGGATTCCTGCAGCCCCCTGCAAAGTGGCTACGAGAGGTGTGGTGAGCCTAATTGACCCGGAGGTCGCTATGGCTCAAGGGGGGGAGAAAGAGTTTTGTGACGCAAAGAGAAAAGGGAGGAGAAACCCAAACCCGCTGTGGACCAGGATTACATCCCGGGACAATGGGGGCGTAGACGGGAAAGCACTGCTAAAAGTGACTGTAAGGGAAAACTGCTATGGAAGCGTTTTGGGGCCGGAAAAAAAGACAGCAAAACCAACCCCGCGCAAACCAGCAGCCAAATGGGGGCAGTCAACATGCCGCCCAAAACCAAAAAGCAGTGAACCACCAACCCGCAAAACCCCGCAGCGCAGGTAGCGCACAACCCGGCTCAGGGTAGATACCCCCCAGTCACCCAGGCACCCCGGGAGAGCAGGGAGCCCCCAAATGCATTCGGCAGAAACCTTTTGGGGCAGTTGGGTCCGCAAAGGGGCCGTGCCAAAAAAACCCCCTTTTCACGTATACGCCCGCCCCCCATTTACCGTTTCAAAGAGGAAACTTCTACCGTGGTGATGTGACTGGGAGAGCCTTCAGAGACAGGGGGGCCTTCTGGGTCACCTGAGATAAAGAAAAAATTCAAACTCCCGGACAAACTTGGACGGGAAAATAAAACAGGAAAACCCCGGGTATTTCCAAACAGTAGATCCGCTGAACGAGATCTTTTAGGCGGGAGAATCGATTAATTTGGGGAAAAAGGGGGGCGAAATTTCATGCCAGAAATTTTTGAAGAGGTTTTTCAAAATTCCTGCGGGGCAAAGGAAAACCCGCAAAAGGAAAAAAAAATTGACCTCCTCCAGGCCGTGGAAAGAGCACTGTTTTGACCTTAAAAGGGCCTGGGAAAGGAAAGGATGCCCCTAAAGAAACGGCTAGTGGTTAAAATCCATTGAGAGGGGAAACTTTTCCCGGCACCATGAAGCGTGAGGCTCCTTCAAGGGGAGTGACCCCCTGAAAAGGCATAACACCCCAAACAACCCCTTTCAACTGTCTCCCACAGTTTTGAAGAAACAGGAGGAAGTTCTCGAGAGGAGGGGCAAAATGTGACTGTGGACGCTGCGAGAGAAAGGAAAAAGGTGGGGGGAAAAAGAGGGAAAGGGCCTTTTACAAAGGCCCCGAGAGGAGAGCCTCAAAGGGTGCGTGCTATGTGTGGGGGTGAGGGCATGGAGGAAGACTGTTCGCTCCCCAAGAGTTCCGGGGGGCTTGAACCCGCCAGGAAAAAAAGGGTCTCTTGGAAAGGGAAAGGGGAGGTCATGTACGAAGTGTTAGGTTCATGGGAAAAAAACGCAAGTGCACCCGGGTTCCCCTGCCAAAAGGGAAAGGGTGTCGGAAAAGGGGGAGTTTCCCCGGCAAATTACCCTTTTCCCCCTTTCCCCGAGGGAAAAAGGGAAAAATGAGGAGGGGGGGAAAATTTGGGAAAAAAACAGAGGGAAAAAACCCCAAGTGACTGAAGAGCAGGGAAGTTTTTTGGGCCCATCTGCCCCCAGGGTTTGTGGGAAAAAACAAGAAACCCTTTACCCAAATAAAACCACCCCAAAAAAAAAAAAAAGGCGGTGTGCCCCCAACAAAGATGAGAAGAGGCTGATGAAGGGAGTGGACCCAAAGGGGCACCCGGTCATTTATGATGCTGATGATGGTGGGCCGCAAAAAAACAAAAAAAAAAAAAAAAAAAAAAAAAAAAAAAAAAAAAAAGAAAAAAAAAAAAAAAAAAAACCAATTAAAAAAAAAACAAAAAAAACAAAAAAAAAATACAAAAGGGGAAAAACCCCAAGGTAGGAAAGAAAAAAAAAGCCCCAGAGCTTCCGCTTTATGGCTCCTTGGAACAAAGGGGGTTAAAGGGGCCCAAAATTATCCAAAGGAAATAAACCCGGGGAAGGGGGCCCAAAAAAAAAGGTTTTCTTCCCCGAGGTTGCGATGAGGACCGGCCCCCCCCCCAAAAAGGTTTTGAGGTTTTGGGTAATCCCCAAAAGGGAGATTTTCGGGCCCCCAGGAAGGACCGGTGGAAAATTTGGAGACCTCGTTCTGTGGGAAGGCCGCTGGGAAAAACTTGTTGGCGGAGCCAACCCTCCCCCAAACTATTTCCCAGAGCGTGGGGAAAGGCGATGAAAAGTCCAGAACCCCACCCTTTGCGAGATCGTTGAGAAGGCGGTAGTGTGTACAGGGAAAAACCCCCTGGACCCCGAGGAATCCCGGGGGAGCCCAGCAGGGGGCATGACAAAGAAGAGGAAGTTTCTTGGAGTCCAAACTGTGGCCCAAAAAGGGAAAACTCGACTGGTGGAAGTGGGGACAGCATCGGTGCGGCCTTGGGGAAAACCCCCCTTTTGGTGGATGTGGGGGCGGTGGATTTCCAACCAGGAGGGAAAAAAATTACCCTGCAGAAGAAAAAGAAACCGAGAAGATCAAGGAGGGCCCTCAAATTATTGTGAAAGAAGATGAGACAGCCGTCCCCCCCCACTGGGATGGGAGGGATACCGGGGGAGGGGGATCCTTTGGGGCTTCCAAAAAAAAAAACGAGGAGTGGAGGCAAAAACCCTTTCCCGAGAAAATGAAAAATGCCTTGAGGGGAAAAACCCCAAGTGGAAAACAGCCTTTTTGCAGCGCAATCCCGAGATGGGTTTCTAAAGGGGAAACCCGCAGTAAAGCTCACCAAGGGAAAAATCGAGGGCTGTGAAGGTCCAGTGTGGTTTCATTAGCCACCCGGTTGCACCAAAAACCCCATCAGTAACAATACCGTCAGGGGTTGATGGAAAAAGCAGCCCGGATTTCCAGGGGAGGGAAGCATGAACCCCCCTTTCCCGTTCAAAAGGTTAAAGGGGTGGGCCCCAACCCCATTTGAGGAGTCCCCCTAGGTTCGAACGGAGGCACGCAGCCCCGGGAGACCAAACAAAAAGATGTATAAAACCCGGTTCCCGGCTGAAGAAAAGGGAAATCTTCCCTTTATCGCTTTTTCTGGGGGAGGGGGCCCTGCCCAAAAAGAAGATAGAAAAAGTACGCCCTTTACCGGGTAACCCTCCCGGGGACCCACCCGCTTTTGGGTGCATCGCCCCCAGCTTGCCAAAGAGGGGAGACGGCCGAGATGCCCCAGTTTGCAGCCTTTGGGAAAAGGGGCGCCGAAATTTTGGAGGAGGGGCCCGTTTCTGGAAAGACTTTCCCTTTAAATTTACAAAGACCCAAAAAGAGAAAATGAAAGACATCACCCGTGGGGTGGGGAAGATCCCCAACATGGAGGCTTCTTCCCTTTTGCCTTGGATCATTTTTGGTCAGAGTGGGAGGTAGAGCCCCTGACTGGGAACCCAGTGGCGAAGGAAAAATGTGTCGGGGAAAAAAAATTTTGATTTTCTGCCGAAACCCGATGCGGGGATGAAGAAAAAATTAAAACACCCTTTGGGATCGGATTTCGACGTGGGGAGGACTTTGGGTTTCCATATGTGACGTCAATCAAAATTCTCTAAAAGAAGAGGGAAAAGTGAGGGGGATGGATTCCGGGGAGGACCGAGGTCGGAAAAGACACCTTTAAGTCCCGACCGGGAATGTTGGGGAGTCAAGTAGGGCTGGACTCTAACCCCACCCCATTGGTTTTTGGGACCCCCGGCGATGCAGAAAAGGGGGGGATTCTTGTGAGGGGAAAAGCCCTTTCCCCAAGGGCGGGGAGAGGAAATTTTGTCCAAGGGATTGGGATGCCCCTCTCCGGGCCGGCCTCCGAAGGGGCCGGGCAGTGAAGCTGTTCGAGGAGTATTTCCCGACTTTAAACCAGGTTTAAATTTGACAGATGTCTCACGCCCCAGGATGGAAAGGCCCCCCCCTGGGGAATTTACTTTTTCAAGGGTGGGAGTGGGACGCCCCCGGGCTTGTGTCTTTCCTGCGCTGGGAGACGCAAGAAAGGAGTGCCAAACCGGGGGTCCCGGCTAGTGGAGTCCAAAGCCCAAAACTGGGCCAACCCCTCGATCAGAAAAGGGGGCGTGATCAAAGGCGGGATGATGGCGGGGGCAAGGGCTTCGCACTCGCTGAGGAAATACCCTCGGGAAAACAACCCGGTTTGCCCTTTAACATCGAGCGCTGGATTCACCTGTCGATAGCCAAACGTATTGCGGAAAATATTTCCGAAGGGACAGCTATGGCCACCAAACTTTCTATGCAAACCGGAATTTGGAAAAAATCCCGAAGGCTGGACCAGTGGACGAATGGAAGTGGATCGAGGGCTGTCGGTTTCCCTTTTTTGCATCCTCACAAGGGGAGTACTCCCCGTGGAGCTCGACGAGGAGTCAGGTGGCAAAGAGGGCCCCGGGGTTTTGAGAAGGCCCGGGGGTGAGTGGCCCCGTGAAGTCCCGCCAAGGGGGTTTTAGCTAAAGGCGGGCAGGAAGATGTGAAGGGGACTTCAAAGGAAAAAAATTTTTCGGCGGTGGTCACCAGAGCTCGGGTCAAAGAAGAACCCCTGACCCAAGAAGGAATGACATTGGCGCTGATACAGGGGCCTCAGGGGCGGTAGTTTGTGGAGCCACAGTTTATGGTGGGTTTTCCAAAAGGGCCGGTTCAAATGGTGGAGGGAAAACCAAGGGGGGATGCCCTGGGGTTTTTAGCGCTTGTAAACCTTGTGGAAAACCCGAACGGGGGTTTAGCACCCTTTCGAGACTTTTTGGAGTCCAAACCCCGGGTTCGACGAAACTGCAGAGCCCTGGCAAAGAGCAAGAAGGAAACAGGCCCCGGGGGCAAGCAAAGGGGGGCAAAGGGCCGAAAAAGTGAGACAGAAAAGGCCTGTGCTGACCCTGGAGGAATGAAAGTCCGCCCCTTCCCAAAGGGTCTCGTTCTGGGAGGCCCCGGATTTGGAAAAGGAAATTTCCCAGGTCAGATTTTCAAAAGGCTAGTCGTAGCCCAAAGATGATGAAACGGACTCCTGCTCTGTGGCGGAAGAGTCCAGTCCTGGAGCGAGGATGGAAAAAGGAGTACCGCTCTCCCATTCGAGGGTGGCTGGGGCCCTTTCTGGCTTTGAGAGGGCCCCAAAGGGATAAAATTTACGAAGGTGTTGCTGCCAACTTCTGGAATGAGAAAGAAAGCCTGGGGGGGTGCAGGGTCGGAGGAAAGTGAAGGAAAGGGTTTTTAACGAGGAATCACCCGCAAAAAAGCTGAAAGCAAAGTTTTGGGAGCAAATAAAGAGTTTACCTCCCCCCCGGAGGGGTGAATAGCAGCCCCCTTTGAGTTCACCACTTTGGGGCCTCTTCGGTCCCTTTGAGGTGAAAAGGGGCATGGTAAAAAAGGGACCCAAAAAAGAAAGGGTTTTGGGGGAAATTTTTGTTTTGTTGCATGGGTCCAGGGCCGGGGCCCCGGGAGATGTCGTCAATGAACCCCGTCTTTAGAAAAGTTTCCTTCAGTCTTACCCCCAGGTTTTTCGGTCTGAGGGGGGGCCCCCTCGGAAGTTGTGGGGGGACAGGGGGACGAAATTCCCTGGGCGCCAAGCCCGCCTTTTAAAGAACTGGACAAGGGACCTAAAACATGTTGGAGAAGGGGTCCATTTAGGGGGTGTGGCTTTCCCCGGGGAACCGGCCAAACCCATTTGGGAAATGGGTCTTCCATCCCCGCGGAAATGCCCCCCCCGAAACGGAGTGGCGAGGCAGCCGTTCGGGTCCTCAAGGAAGGCTCAAAAATTTTCGGTGGGGACCCCCCCGGGGAGTTTCACGTGGGGGGAATTCCCCCCCTCCCTACTCTGCAGACCCAACCCGGCCCCAAAGGGGCGGCCAATCGAGCCCCCAGCCCCGGAAGGGAGGAAGAGCCCTGGAGTACATCTTCCGAATTCCCCCCCAAAATTTGGAGTTCAGGACAGGGGGGAGACCTGGAGGGGATCAGTTGGAAGGCCGTCTTTTGGAAGGTTAAAAGGGTATTTTAGGCCCGGAAATAGGACAAAAATTTTGGTCAAGCTGGAGTGAATTGGCAGGCCCAAACCTTTTTTCTCCGACCCCAATGGCACCGGTTGCCCGGAAATGTCCAAAGGGGGGAGAATTGGTTGGATCGCAGACCAGAAACACCTTTGGGGAGGTAGTTCCCCGGCCCAAAGGGGGAGTTGTGAGAAACCCCATTTCCCGAAAAGGAGGGATGGTCCCCGGGGCCCCTGAAATTCGGACCTGTGTGGGCCTTCCCTTTCCCCCCCTCACCCGCTGGATCCCTGAAAGAAACGTTTTTAGTCCTTGGGGCCCCCCAAAACCCCCGTCCTCCCCAAAGGAGTAAAGGTGGGGTGGTGGTGTGGCTCCCTTTGGGGGAGCAGTTTGAGGCCAAAGGGAAATTTTCCTTTTCCTGGGGTTTTTCAGCCTGCTTGCCCTTTTTGTGGTGGGAAATACAAATTTCGGCCCTATTTCCCTTTCCCCAAAAATTGAGGAGAGAGATGAAGAGAGAAGGGGAGAGAGAGGTTTAGAAATGAGAGAGGAAGGGTAGAGAGAGAGATGATGAGAGGGGAGGGAGAGGGAGAGGAGAGGAGAGAGAGAGAGAGAGAGAGGAGGACAGAGAAGGAGAGAAGAGAAAACAGAGAGGGGAGAGATGCAAAAAAAAAACCCAAAATGCGCCTCCCCCGTTTTTTTTTTTTTTTAAAATTTTTCCCCGCAGTGCTTCGTTCTTATGTGCAGGTCCGATTAAAATTTTTTCTTAAATTTTTTAAAAACTTTGATTTTGAAAAAGTTGCCTTTTTTGTTGTTGTTATTTAGCTTTCTGAGGTATTGCAAAGGTTAAATCAATGGTTTTTTTTTATGAAAAATCATTTTAACAGGCCTCCTCAGTCATTTCCGGGGCCGGGCCCCGGAAAAAATAATCAATAAAATAAGTAAGAGAATGCCTTTTATAAAAATAGGTTTTAGTAGTGCTTAAACAGATAAAAACAGACACAATCCCTGTGAAAGCAACTTAAAAAAATTTTGTTTTTAAGAGGACTGAGCTTTTTTTTGTGTCCCCCCATCGGGCGTCGTGATTCCGTGTCTGAAAAACTTTGCGGTGGTCTAGATGGGTGAAAAGGGTGCGTAGAAGTGCACACCTTTTACCCCATAGAATTTTTTATAAAATCCGACGTTTTCGGTTTAAAAAATAAATACGCAATTTCACCCCCGTTAAAGCTATTTTTTGTGCGTTTGCAACCTTTATAAAGAGGCCCTGCTCAGTGACGAGGGAGGCGATGGGGCAATCATGGCCGCATATGGGCCATTCTAGGCAGAATTAATTGCAGTTCCACCAGGCACAAAAGCGGAAACAAAGAGCATGATATTTTTTTGGAACGTATGCGCTGGTTGAGCAACTTTCATTTAAAAGAATGTGGGCCCTTTTTTTGGGTTTTCTTTCCCGTTTTTCTATATGAAAATTTATTGCATGAAAAGAAAGTAAAAAAAAATACCTTGGTGTGGGGGAGCATTTTTTTTCAATTCTTTATACAACGTTTCCCCCCATTTCATTTTCACATCAATCAATGCACAAAGTGTGATTTATTTAAAACCCTTTATCTACTTTTTAAATTTTTTTCTTGAAGTTTACAGTACTTAAAACCGTGTTGAGTTTGACCCCCAAAAATATGTAGACAAAAAACAGAAACACAAAATTTAAACAGATTCTGTTTTTAGTTATAAAGGGGGAAAAACAAAAAAAAAACAAAATAAAAACCCTAATTTGGCTTTTATGTTTTTTGACGTAAGACTTCCCGAGATGGTTAAGGGAAATTAAATTGTGTGTTGGGGAAAAATATTTTTTTGTCGATCAAAAAAAATTCAATTGAAATGTCATGAAATTGTTTCCTAAAATTACAACCGTTGTAAAAATGTGAAATTTCTGCATAATTGTTTAGTCAAAGGGGGTTGTGTGTCTCCCTTTTTTTCTTCAAGAATCTTAGCTTTCGATTTTTACTTCTCATGCGTGTTTTCCCCCCCGTTGCGGCAGCATGGAAATTTTCCCTTGGAAGTACAGCACATTAATTGCTACCAATACTGCATTACCACATTTTGTTGAGAAAACTTTCCAATGAATGTAAAAGTAGATATTATTTGCTTTGTTTAATTGAATGCTCTTGCTCTTGATGAAGACAAAATGCTGACTATGTTACATAATTGACACGTTACAAAATGATGTTCACAAGTCTGCTGTCTTTATATTTACCATTGTTTATCAGTGATTGATGGTATATTTGATTCTTGCCGTGGGAAGTACCTGAAAATGATTGTCTTTTATTTGTGGGATCGTGTTGGGGAACAACCAACCACATGTCAGCAAAACAATGCAGTAATGCAGAAGATATGAGTGGTATGGGAACTGTACGATGCCTTGAACGGGAAGGGACCGTGGTGGTTTTCTAGATGCACTCCAAACGCCACTTGTTGCAACTTTGAAAAATTTATTTCTACAAAAAAAATGGTTACAACGTTGACAAAAAGGGTTCATAATTTCCATTAAACTCAAAAGATATCGAACAAAACACTAAAGTTATAGTGCACGCGACAAAGTGGTCAAAATAGGCATTAAACCACAGCCTCCACCCATCCCACACTGCCAGACTGAACCACCAGCAGCCCTGACTAGGGGAGTATATGGTAGCTATTCAGTCACCTGACTAAACAATTTCATTTCTCTGTAATAGACAATCAAAGGTAATCATATCAAATTATATTCAAAATTCCACACGTTAATGTATGTGGGATCTCTAACACACATATATACAATAATTCTTAGGCTACACGATTACATTTATTTTAAACTAAAAAATGGCTATAACAACCGTACTTCCCCAAGGGACGCAGTGGACAGTTCTTTTTTTTGGGGGGGGGGGATTTGGCTTCTCTGAGATCTTGAGAGTACTTTCCCCACCTTTTCCATTTTTTTGTTTGCCTTCCCTCTTCTCCCTCCTCCCTACAGCCATTGAGGGTCCTTAGTCAGGATGGGCGGGAAAGTTGGATTAGGGCCAGGGTGGGTTTGGGTCCCCTTATTTTCAGTGCCCATTGGTTGCAGTGTTTTTTGATATCACCATTTGTAGTGCTATTTGCAGTTGTATGCGGTTCACCTCACTCCCCTGTTGGGTCCCCCTAAGTTCACCTACCAGCATTGTAGTGAGATAGGAAGTGGTAGGGCGGGGGTGTGAGGGGGCCAGTGGGTGTGGGAGGGGCGCAGCATGTATTGTGGATAATAATAAAACCTATTTTTGTATATCTTTTTTCCTGGGATGTTCCCAAAGCAGGTTTAGAAAAGCGGGCGATTAATTTCGAAAAGCCTGGTTTGATTTCCCCTAAGAAGTCAATCAGGGATAAAGCGGTTCACGAAGCGAGTTTTAAGCTACCGTGATTGGCTAATCCAAACCAGGTTCAAGAAATCCAGATAATTGCACGTGCACACAGTTTATTTAAGCAGCCCGAGAGGGTCGATCATGGATTGATCGATTCATCATGCCGAAAATGACGCTGAAGACAGAGCCGCAATGTTCACGGTCACTTAGCAGCGACTTTTAGTGGAGGTCTGAAAATTCAGCCTTTATAACTAAAAAACGGAAATAGATTGCCTAAAAAAAGGGGAGAGAAAGTTTGGCAACAATTGCTGATCGATTTGAAGGTAAGTAATTGTTGAATTTAAAAAATGAAAAACTTGGATGACCTTATTAAATAGGTGTTCCCACAAAGAAACTGAAGATGTGCTAAAAATTTATAATGAAACCATGCCATATATGAAACCAAAAAGTCAAACTGAAATGTCCATTGCAAAAAATGGAGGAAATGCACATAATCTGGGGGGACTGTGAAAAAACTATATGGGGTCTATTTGTCCTGAAAGTTCTTTCTCTTTGGAAAGCCCTGCGTACACAACAAAAACCTCATTAGAATTAAAAAATTTATGATGGACATGGGATGAAAATGGGTCTTCCTCTGATTATAAAAACCCTTTAATTTGTGAAAAAAGGGAGATGGGAGCGCTGCGTGGTATTTGATCTCCAACAAGAATCAGGTTCTCTTTGGAAGGGGTTTAGAAGAAAAGGGGAAATTTAGTTTTTTAAACCCTTTTTGGGGAGTACGGTTTGACTGGGCGGTGTGGTTGGGTCGTTGGTGGGGTGGGGGGCGGGAAAAGGCTGGCGGGCGGATCCGCCTGCCCGCCCCCGGCTGCAGCAGATGGACAGAATCTAAAAAAACTCCTCAAAATTAAGTATTAGGTATTGTTCAGGAAAATCCCTAAAAAATTTTTCCAATCTATGCTTCTTTTAAGCTAAGGGTTTTGATAGAATAGCGAAAAATATATTTTGCAATTCTGTGAAAATGTAGCAAAGGGTATAATAAGGTGAATGAACCGGGGTTTTCCACCCTGGAAATTGTTTGGCTGAAAGCAACTGACTGTAAACCCATACAGAACATTTAATGATCTCCTCCCCAACCGTGGAAAATATTTTGAAATTTCAAAAGATATTAAAAATAATTTAAAAAATAAAATAATACTCTGTCATCAAATTTTGTTTCTATAATTTGTCCCCATTTTCTAAAAGAATCGGCATTGGGGGTCTTGTGGACACTCATGGTTAAAGGGGATTGCCTAAGAAACGCTTAAACCCCGGGGATGTACCCCCGATCAGCCTAATCATATGGTTTTTTTTGTTTTTTTTTTTAAGTTACAGTTATGTCTATAGTGTAGGGTATGGGTAATGTTTGAACTTAGGGATTGCTTTGGGGAAACCCAAAAAAAAAAATAAAAGAGGCAGGACAAGTGAAAAAAAACCGGGTTAAAGGTGGAAAGCTTGCTTTGTGGAACCCCCCCAGATTAAATTAAAAAAATATTATTAAAAATTTTAAAATTTATTTTGTCCTGCTCCAAAGCTGAGATTTGCTGCCCCCTCAGAGACCCCCGGGGTGATGAATCCAGGGACCCAAGATCTGGGCACTGCAATCCTTGATTAACCCACCTGCCCCAACTTGGACTTGACGGGAAGGGCCCGGTAAAGGGAGGCCCAGGGGTGGTCAAAAAATTTGAAAGGCAAGTTTCAGCCCCGGACCGAGGGGAGTCCCTTACAAGGGGTTTACAAGAATCCCCAAGGTTATCCACAGGCTCTGGGGATCCTGAAGGTGATCTGGAGGAGGGGAAAGGGTAGCTCATCAGGGAGGTATGCAGAAAGGGGTTGGATTCCAAAGGAGGAAGAGTCGAAAGAACATCGAAAGGGGTGTGGCTCAGGAGGTAGGGGGTTCCCTAATCAAAAAAATCGGGGTTCGACCCCGGCTCCTCCAGTCCGCAGTAAAGTGTCCTTGGGAAGAACTGAACCCCAAATTGCTCCGAAGCTGCGCCTTCGGTGTGTGAATTGTAGAATGGTTAGTTTCCCCTTTGTGCGGTTTGGCACTTACTGGTGTGCCCTCCCTCAGTGTATGAATGTTTTGTAATGTGAATTATTTTTAAAGCGCTTTGAGTGGTGGAAAAGACTAAAAAATGCTAACGCAAACGCCTATGGGCCCATACCCCACAAGCTGGTCGAGGAGGCACTGAACCGGCCCCATATCCCAGGCAAGTTCAGGGATCTCTTTTTGGAAACTAAAAACGCTCAGTCTGAGAGCTTTTTGGGGGTCTACAACTAGAGGGGCCCAAAAGCTCGGAAGGGAATCATTACGGGGATGTCCTTTCAGTGATCCTTTTACGCTGCCGAACATGGGGGTGAAGTTGCTGGGGTTCAGTGCAGAGGGCCCCCACCAAGTCTGGTGTCGGCACCCGCCCCTTAGGGCCTTTATGGATGCCCTGACTGTGACAAAAAACATCTGTCCCGGGAGAAGGGATCCTAAAAGGCCTTGAGGAGCTGAACGGGGCTCGCATGAGCTTCAAGTGAAGCGGGGAAGGTTTTTTGACTGCAGCTGAGAGACACAGCATCCATCCGAGAACAACCCAAGAGCGGGAACCCCGGGCTGGCTGCAGTGGACAAGTAGGCCTACTGACAAATTTAAGGCTGGATATACCAAAATGGCATTTTTCCCACAGATTTTGGCCCTTTTGGTCTATGAGGTCCGATCTCCCAGTCGAGGACTTTGAGAGGAGGGCAGCAGGTTCCAAAGGGTGGCTGGGCTACTCGGAGCCTGAGCAGCATCGCCCGTTGGGAAAGAAAAACAAGTAAAGCCCCTATAGCAGCCTTAATGAAGAATCTGGTAACCCAAACTAGGGAGGTGTGCGTCCTGGGGCCCCAAAAGTCTCTAAAGTGGTATCGGGTCAGGACGGGGAGGAAGTGGGGGGCGGCAGAGGCCATGGATTTTGTAGGCCCGTGGATGTTGGGCAAAATCCTCAGCTGTGTTTGAAACCCCCTGGATGAGGGGCGGTCCCGGGGGCCCCATGCCAATTCCTAAAGCCCATCTGCGGGGGATTAGCCATGAAAGGGCCCCCCCACCCAGTGAAGAAGACCATCGTTTTTTGTCAGGGCGGGGAAAAAGCTAACATAGCTCCCGGACCCCCCTCCTCTGGCCCTACTAGCAACCCCAAAAGAGGGGGCTGAAAGTTGACTGGGAAACAACTGAATTTCCCCCAGAAACTGTTGCCCAAAAACGTTAAGGAAGGTGCTGATCTCGGAACCCCTCCAAGCGGTCTTCTTTGGAACTCAACCGTTCCGGGAGGACCGATTGAGGAGACAAAAAGAGAGGAAGAGGGCAAGTATCTGAGTAGTGGGGAAAGCCCAAGAAAGGGTGACGAGCGAGGGGGCGACCCTTGGGTGGGAGCAGAGGGTTTGTGGGCATACAGGGGCCAGTAGGCGAAGGGCCTCAAGTTGGCCCCGAGCAGCAGAAGTTTTTCAAGGTGGCTGGGGTAGGAGAGGAGAGCGTGGGTGGGGTAGTGTTCCTTGTAGCGGTCGCTGGTGGTTAAATGGGTGCCAGTCAGAGTCTCGGGCGACAAAAATAGAGTGTGCAAAAATCAGCCCGCAAAAAACCCCTACAAAAAGGGAAAAAGTATTAAAAAAACCCAACCCCCTTAAAATGTTTAACACACAATCCGGACCACAAAATACAATAGCAAGCCAAAGAAAACCCCCAACAAGCAAAATTCATTTCCCCACAGTGTTTTAAACCCCAACCCAAAAAATCGTGCAACAATCATTAAAACCCCCCCCAGAACAAAAGCTCCGTTTTAGCAGTCTGAGTCCCTACACAAAAGTTCCTTGCTCAATCGGAGTGGTTTCTAACTAAGAGTGAAACCTCCTCCGTTTTAAAACAGCTTCGTCCCGGCGTTACCCCCCTGTATGTGAGACCAGATGAAGCGCGGTTGGGATTAGAGGGCCAGGGCGAAGAGGGACGGTTGGGGGAAAAGGGTGGGGGGTGAAAAGAAGCGAAAGGATCCGAATTAAAGTGGGGGGCCTTCCAACGGTGGATTTATAACGCGTGCCCGGGTTTGGCGATAGTGTCGACGCTCGGGGGGGTCTTCCCCCTTCCCGGTATGCGCCCCCCGTAAGTCGGCCCTACCACCCTTTAAAATTTCGGATGTCCCCCTAGGGGTGTGTCTGTGTGTGAGTAGGGGGATCCTTAAAGGGGTGATCGCCACAACTGGACACAGCGGGGCTTGATCAACCCGGCTGGGTTGCCTGGGTGGGGTGTTGATTGTTGAAAGACCCGAAAACCCAATGACCCCAGGTAACGCAAATGATGATTGTCAGGTGCATCACAAAGATGATGTATGTTACAAATGACCCATAAAGATATCAGTTGGGTTGGGACAGTTTTTTGAAACTTTGACTATAAGGTAGTTTGGAGTTGGGCTGTAGTTTGCAAAGGGGAGACAAGGGGGAAGGGTTTAGTAAGGAAGGCTTACCACTATACACTGTAAAATACCACTGATGTTTTTTTTCATAATAAATAATTCAATCCAAATTTAAATTTTTTATTATCAAGCCAGAAATTGTTAAAATGTTTACATAATAAAGTTGAATTCCCCTCATTTTCAGCTCGATTATTTGAGTTACACATACTGTAACTTTATTATTAGTATCAAATTTCATATAAATACCATCTGCATTAGTAAAAGTTTAATTTTAATATGCAGATTAGGCTATTATAAAATCACTTTGAAATCAATCAAAAAAATAATAACTCAGGTTGATTTGTATTTTTTCTTTACTTTTTGTTTTTAGATTTTAATCGATACTGACTCTTTCAGGAGTTTGTTTTCCTTTTCTATGAATTTTTGTTCATGAAAAATTTGTTGGTGTAATGCCTCCCCCCCATTTTCGGGTATTCCCCGGTATTGGGGACTTTTTAATGTGGTTTTTAACATTATTCAGGTAAATTTCATGTTTAAAACTTCAGGAAATTTGTATTGGGAGAGTCAAGACTTATAAAAAAATTATGGGTGGATTGTTTAGACATGGGTTCTTAAAAGGGGGGGTATTGTACTCATTTTGGGCTATTTAAAAGTTCCTGGGGGGGCTTTACAAAATGTTTGTGAAGTTTATCAAAAAAAAAAGCTTTGGGGGGTTTTTTCGTCTCCATTTTCTCCCTTGAAAGAAAGGCTGTTTTTAGGGGGGAGGGTTTTATGTAATGAGCACTGCTTGTTGGCCGCCTCACGCCTCAGGCCCCTCAGGCGTCCTCATTACATACAAACTCCACGGAGAGAAGAGCGTCATGCGTAAAGGGAAACAAATAGCTTGATGCAGAAATCTCATAACCATGGCGGCCGCTCCAGAACAAAAATTTAGACCCACTGTTTGGCGGAGTCGACCCCGAATGGGGAAAGGGCGCTGGGCGGTTCCACTTGTTTCTCTGTAACAATTTGTGTAAAATTGTACTTTCGTGCCTTGTGTTTGTGTTGTGGGTGTGTGAGCGAAACTCTCGCTGTAGCCCCGGGTTTTTTAGGCTCTGTCCTAAACTTATTGAAAACAATTTGCAGACAAGCTAGGATTGACAAAATTTTTTTCAGTGTTAGAAAAAAAAATTTTTGGTGCAATCATTTGCATCCAAAAGCGCAGTGCAAACAACCAAACTTGTTTTACTTTATTAAAAAAAAAAATTAATCCACTTGTCCCGGCATTTTCGGTTGGGAGCGTGCAGGGTCTATGTTGTGCCCGCATCCTACAAAATAATAACTGGAGGTTGATATCGCCGAGATTGTTGTTGTTTTGTTCACTCGTGGCAAAGTAATGGTGCATTTTTGTGTATCGGAAAAAAAAGGGTTTCCGAATGTGATATGCGCCGATTTATTCCTAATGGGTTGTAGTTGATGTTGAGTTTAGATCTTGAAATTTGAGACTTGTCATACAACATGAGTTTGCTGCGGGCGATTATGTTTTCCGGAGATCAGGAACACATTTAGATTGGAAGTTTGGAATACCCATAGGAAAATTATCGATTTCCGGTACAAAGGAATGCACCATAAGCAACGGTTGCGCGCTGCCGTAAGACGTAAATGGGGTTGGTAAAGCCCTAAATGGGGTTGGTTTTTTACCGGGGGTGGGGGGATGCTCTGAGGGGGCTGGATTAGCGCCGTTATGACGTCCAAAGGGGAATTTTTTTGAAAACGGCCTGTTTTTCCTATTTTTGGCACCCTTTTTGGAAAAGGAAAATACAGAAAAGGGTTTACTTCCAGATTTAAAAATTTTTTCAGCTGCTTAGGTAAATGATTTCCTGTGGAAAAAAAGTATAAGCGCCCGGAATAAACCCTTTTCCCTAATATGGGACCTTTAAAAATGTAAAATTTCAACAATATTTTTTTTACACCTTATGGCCGTCCCAATTCACCCCTTGGCCCCACCACTTAGCCCTTCCCCCCCATTTGCGCATTCACGTGTAGGGGTGGGGGTGTCCCGATTCTTGTTGGGGGTCGAGGGGTAGGGGAAGTGTTTTGGGGCCCCCAAAATTTTTGGGGGACACTCAAACCGGGGGGGGGGGGGAAAAAATT
>JAXDDX010000491.1:0-48073 GCA_034670405.1 Hoplostethus atlanticus | reverse complement strand
ACATTGACTGCTACATGTATGCTATAATCAAGCATCTGTAGCGTCCCCAAATACAGTGTGGATGTGCTGTGCAAGCATGCTGAGCTTTGTGTTGTAGTAGGGTTTAGAGTTAGAACTGCACTTTACACACAATTTTACACAAAAACTGCAAATATTATAGAATAATATGCACTCATCAGCAATTACAACCATCCTTATAAATAAATGCAATGAGATGTCCAGTCACATGTCAGGGCTTCATATAGATATCACGCTATTATACATGGAGCCTGTTTACATGTGGCCTTATCTGTTCATTCATATATGCTGTGTGTGTGTGTGTGTGTGACAGATCTAAAGGTCTAAAGCGCCATCTGGTGGTAGTGTGATGCAGCCGTCGGTGGTGAGATGAGCCTGTGTCTCTCTGAACACAGGACCAGTGATGACTGCTAACATAAAACTTGTACAACAGTCCTGAAACTTTATGTAGAGATACCATACCGGTCAAGTTTCCACACCTTCGCTCATTGGCCCCACGAGGGGAAGCTGTAGCCACATCTGTCCCAGGAAACTCTCCTCTGGGGTCATTTTAGGTCAGGGAGGAGTGAGCCTTTCTTCCATTGTTTTATATTGTGCCAAAAAAACAGATCTTCTACTTATCTTAGTGATATCAAACTATTCAAGATCACGGAAGCAGAGGAGGTCGGGCTCACAGCTAAACTTTGGCCCCAAGTGCAATATAGTACAATACACCGTTCTGCATGTTCATTTCTCCGTCTAGACTCCCTCGCATCACTTTGGAGCACACAAGCACAGCGATAATTCATATCTGTATCATATATTTATTGTATTTATGTTTAAATTGTGCGTAGAGCAAAGCATGGCAACAAGCTGGAGAAGCTCATTTGAATGCTTGCACTCAAACAAAGATGCTTTTGTACACAAAGGCCTTATTTGATGTAATGCATGCAGAAAGGGCGTGCTGCTCTGTCCTCTCTAATTGGCATTGTCAGGCGTCCCCTCGCTGGCTTGTTTCACAGTCTGATCGGATAACCTAGTCCACATGAAGAGAGGAGTGAAAGACAGGCTGAGCAAAGTCAGAAATAAAGAAGAGGAAAAAAGGGATGCGGGATGCTAGGAGGTGGCGAGCTGCTTAGGAATGATCAGCTGCCAAGTGGAAGACAGGCTCTTCTCTTTTATACAGAAATAGTTGTCAAACAGTTGCTGATCAGAGGTACGTAACCAGGTATAGGGGGAGGGACTGTAATGCAACATGACCAAAGTGCCACTTTGATATAGCTGATATCATCACCCTCGTTGCCACTGATCAGATAGAAAGGGGAAATAGACACGGAAGGCCTCCTTTGAAGTGCAGGGAGAAGCGTGACGTTTAAGTGAGGAGACGAATGCAAACAAGCCAACGTGTCTGACGATCTTTCATTCTGTCTTCCTCACTAACCCATCACCCTCTTTCTCCCACTCTCAGTCTCTCAGTTCTTTCTTTCTCTTTGTATTGTCTGTTTTCAATTCGGTTTCTCTCTTTGTTGTTTCATTTGGACCATTTTTCATTTGTCTTTCAATGAAAGGGTGTGTGTGTGTGTGTGTGTGTGTTGTGTGTGTGTGTGTGTGAAGAGTCATTGTAGAGCAGAAATGGTTCATCTCTTTATTGATGGGGAGTCTTTTCTTTTCAATAACTGATGATTGATCAAACTGTGATGAAAGTTACATTTTCCATTCATGTTCAATCATTTATCTGAAGCTAAAACAATATATTGATAAATCAACCAATCGATTAACAATAACAACTTCTTTCTGGTTCAATATTTAATGTCCATGTTCTTGTACATGTGATGTTAAAACCCTGTTCAGTTACCGACACATAGAAGACACTGTATTTACAGTGGAGAGAGAGAGAGAGAGAGAGAGAGGAGAGAGAGAGAGAGAGAGAGAGAGAGAGAGAGAGAGAGAGAGAGAGAGAGAGAGAGAGAGAGAACTATCTTTGGTCAGCAGTGTGAGTGTTTCTCTCCCTCCTCTATCTGACAAGAGACACTGAGGAACCAGACCAGAAGGTAAACCCAAACCCAGGGTAGAGGGGTTCAGTGAATGTGGAGGTGAAGGTGTGGAGGTGGATCAGAGAGTCAGAGGAGACTCTGTAGAAGGACAGAGTGCCAGCAGGCCAGTCCAGATACACTCCTACTCTGTTAGAGGAGGAGGAGGAGGAGGAGGAGGAGGAAGAGGAGGAGGAGGGGGGGATATGTATGACTGTTCCTCTGTTATTGTGACTGACATAGTATCTACTATCATCAGAGCAGTTCAGACTCCAGGACTTGTCATTCCCTCCAATCCAGCAGTCATCACCCTCTCCTCTCCTCCTGATTCCTCTGTATGTCACTCCTATATTAACCCCTCCTTTCCTCTCCACCTCCCAGTAACATCGCCCAGTCAGACCATCTCTACACAGCAGCTGGTGGCAGTAGTCAAATCTCTCTGGGTGATCAGGATATGGCTGCTCCTCTCTCACCTCTGTCACCTTCCTGTTGTCCTCAGACAGAGAGAGGTTTCTGTTCATTATTAGTTGATTTATTGATCATTTGACTTCATTTAACACTTTCATGATGACTCATATCAGCCATCATCTTCATTCTCAGCAGGATCTGAATGAATGGAAGTCATATTCTGCTGTGTTGATGGGCTTTCCATCCAATAGATGAATGTTCATGAATGAAACTAAATCCACACTTACACTTCCTCAGACCTGATTTCAACCTCCTCACTCCACCATGGTCGACTCTGGGGGGGGGAAACCAAGTCAGACCAGATTCTCTTTGATATTGAAACATGGGCATTAATAACCTTCCCTATGAAGGATTTTCCAACAACATCACTCATATCCTCCATTAAACATTAAAGCCCCAGGAAACTTGGCTTGAAATAGTAAAAATGAATATATGATATCAAAGTTTAGTGTCTAATTAAGCATCCACAAAAATCTGAGTGAAAATAAACGTTCAGAAATATTAGAAAACCGAGTTCAAATGAGTGGGGGGTTCAGAACAGTGGGGTTGAATTGGGCGTGGTATTTTCTGAGATTTATGACGCAGAGAATTCATTCATCCAATCATTAAAAAATGCACGTCAGTTGTCCCTCCCCCAACAGGTGCAACAGCTTGACAGTTTGACATGGGCGGAGCTATCCATCGTGTCAGGATGTCAATCAAATCCTGATCTGACACGCCTACACAGTCCTGAGAAATGGTCTGAACAGCTAAATGAGCTGTTTTTGAACGAGGTTTTCTAATATTTCTGAACGTTTATTTTCACTCAGATTGTTGTGGATGCTTAAAGGGGGGTATTGTACTAATTTTGGGCTATTTAAACTGTTCCTGGGGGTCTTTACAAGACGTTTGTGAAGTCTATATCAAAAAAAATCCTAAAACCAGCTTCTGTGGTGTGTTTCAGTCTCTCATTTTCTCCATTGTAGAGAACAGGCTGTTTTGAGGGCGTGGAGGTTGTATGTAATGAGCACTGCTCTGATTGGCCGCCTCACGCCTCACTCACGGCGTGAGGCGGCCAATCAGAGCAGTGCTCATTACATACAACCTACACGCGATCGCCTGGCGGAGGCAGGAGAGCAGAGCGCTCATGCTAACCATGGCGGCCGCTCCAGAACCAACACTGAGACCGGACATGTTTGAGCCGGAGTCTGACCCAGAATGGGAAGAGGCAGCTGAGCGGTTCCACTTAGTTTCTCAATGATAACAATTCTGTGTAATATTGTACTTTCGTGCCTTGTGTTTGTGGATGTGGGTGTGTGAGCGACACTCTCTGCTGTAGCTGGTCTGTTTATGGCTCATGTCCATAATAAAATTGAAAAGAACTTGCAGACAAGCTAGGATTGATAATTTTGTTGATCCAGTTAACCAATATAATATTGGATGTAGGGGTGGGCGGTATGGCCTAAAATTTATATCACGGTATATTTAGAATTGTGGACGGTAACGGTATATATCACGGTATATTTTTTTTTCTTATAATAATAATAATAATAATAATAATAATAATAAATGCTTTAGGAGCAGTACAAGTCTCTGGGATGGTAACAGTTTCTTCCCGGGGGGTTAACTATGAGGTTTCTACTGGGCTCTTCCATTAGTATCCTGTAATCTGTATATTATGACAAAATTGACATTGAACTTAAGTGTTTATGAATGTTTTATTGTGCAAAACTGCAGTGTATTAAATATAAATAGCACCTTATATGCAAACTTTTTTCCAAAATAGGTTCTGAACAATACAAAGAAATATTTTCCAAAAAAATAAACATAAAAATGTAAATTTCAAGTATTCCAATACTTCAAATAACTTAACAAAATAACAAAAACTTCAAAGGTTAGGCAACATGCCAAGAAAATAATTATAAAGACAAATAGCACATTATATGCAAACGTTTTTCCAGTTTGGCTGAAGTGTTTTCGACCTGGCATCACATACCTCGGATCCAGTGTTTTGATCAATGCCTTAAACCTGTTTGTATAGGAACCATGTCCTTACATAGGTACTCCGTTATGGAATGTGGAATGTCCTTCCACCGCTTGCTGGAAAATGACTCGGCTAGCGACGTCTGCGTTGTGGTTTTTCGTTTAGCACCACTTGCGGAGGGACTGCTTGTGTCTGCGCGCATCCTAGTACTCTCTTCATACTCGCAGACATGTTTTGTTTTGAGGTGATAAAAGAGATTGCTCGTGTGTCAAGTAAGTTGAAGATCAGATGTTAAGAAAGAAAGGTCAGACACCTAGAATAGACCAAATCGGGTGTAAAACTTAAACATCCAGCAGAGGAAGCAATACCAAAGAGACTCAGTTAAAACTAAGAACGCTATTGTATAATCAGCTCAAGCTAAAGCTAGAGATATTAAAGCTAGGAAAGCATAAGTAATCATTTAAACCTAGAAGCTAGAAGCTAGGAAGAGGAACCAAAGAAACTAGAGTGATTCATAAACATTGTTGTGTTGAATGGAGCCAGGCCGGAAGTAAAAGAGGATGTGTGTATATCTCTGTGAGGCCTAGAAAAGAATAGACTGTTGGAAATGTATTAACCAATGATTGGTATATGTGAATAACAAGAGAGATGTGCTATGTTAAGATGTGCTATGTTAACTTAATATCAGCTTAGGATCAAGGTTGATTCAAAGTATGTATTCTATGTGAGGGAAGAAGAAGTGGAGAAGTGCCGCCGGCCAATATTGTGAACGGAGCCCCGAGAGCAAGACATCCCGGGACAAGGAGGTGAAGCAATAGAAATAACTGACAAATAAGATGTTGTGACGAATAAGATGTTGTAATAAGTAAGATGTTGTAGGGTTAAAGGAACAGAGAGAGAGGGGAGAGGCCGGGTTCATCCGAGGATAATGACATGGTAATTTATGTCCGTAGCCGAGGTATAAGACTATTAGAGACTAAGGAAACGGGGCTATTCAGGGTTGCTTGACTGTCTCTGAATATGCCTGGTTGATCCTACTTCATGCAAACCCTTAACACGAGAAGAGAAGAGAGCAACTTCGGAGCAGGAAAATACTAAGAAGAATCTCCACCGTCCGTGGATGGGATTTGGACTCAGAGTATTTTCTGCACTCCGGAGTGAAAGACTTTGAAGAATATCTGCAGTTTCCGAACTGAACTTTGTGCATTGAAGACAAAACCAACCGATTGAAGGATCAACCAACTACCAAGACTGCAAGATAGAAATTCAACTTCTTTGTCTCCCTCGCTCACTCTGCCGGCCCGCTGTCGCAATACCAACAGGAATTGAGAGTCGCTCTTCCTTATCTGAGCTCGTACCCAGACGAGATCTACACTGAGTTCGTACCCAGACGAAACCATCACTGAATAACAGCGGCAACAGCAGGAGAGGAACAAGGTCTGAGCCGCCAGGTTTCTCCCTCTCTCGTTCCAAAATTATATGATTAGAATTATCTTACCACAGCAGGGTAATTAATCCTTCTTTATTAATAATTTTATTATTATTTCTTTATTATTATCCTTATTGTTAAAAATCGATTGCTGTAGAACTTTATACTGGTTGAATCTCCCACCTCCGGGGAAGCGTATCTGTAGGACCTACTGCCTAAGGCCGCGGTGTATGAGGCCTGGGAGAGGTTCGAGGTATATGGTACGGTAGAACCAACCCGGAGCGGCGGTGTATGATGCACCGGGGAGGTTCGAGGTATAGAGTTCAATATTATTGTTCAAATCTGATAACGCTGTATGGTATGCCCTTGCTAAAGCATTTAATAAATATTATAACCAATTCAAGAAAGTAGTGGACATCGAATGATTGAGTTCTTCCAAGGTAGTAAAAGGATAGGTATTAAGGTGTGTATAATAACTAAAAGGTTCTTATAGGTTTCTCTAGCCAATTAAATCAAACAGTACCCTTGGGGCTTATTATCCAAGCCGCTAAAACTAACCTGGCACGTAACAAGTGCACTGATCATAGGGGAGAGCTGCCGTTAACGGACGTGGCCGATAGCGTCGCTGGGCTCTAGTGCTGTTTAGGCCCGGCAGCGACATCGGATTGAGAAGGGTAAGACGTCCGGACGAAGGCAGTCAGAAGCCAGGCGAATCTCCTCGCCACCAGCTTAGATAGTTAGACTTAACCTACCCGGGTAATACCCACTAGGCTTAGGCTTCTAACTCGGACCCTTTAAACGGAGAGCTGGCACCAAGTGAGACACCTCTGTCTGACCGATAAGAGGCTGACCTCGCTTCGGGGATCTAACACGTGGCGCCCAACGTGGGGCTCGACAGTAAAGACTGTAGAGCCAAAAGAAGAACCCCAGTGGCAAGGAGGCCACTGCTCGTGTAGAGACAACCCGAAGAAGAAGAAGGTGTGCGGCAGTAATCAAACTGCTTAAAGCGCCAAATAACCGACAATACCTAAAAGAGACACATAGGATTGACGGACCCGCAAACTCGACAGTAGTAAACCGGGAGAAAGACGAGCAGCAAACAGGAGGAGCGGATCCAGCAAAATCTCCCTCACTGACGCGCTGAGATAGCCAAACCAGTCTGATACCTCACCCCTGACTCGACGTACTAAGAGAGGGTTTTGAGAAGTAGACAACTCGAGACGACAAAAAGACAAAGTACTCAAGACACAGTTAGTTAAGGAAAACTGACTAAGAAGAAAACGGCAATGGCCGAGAAGCTCTCACCAATGCCATGCCCAGAAGAAAAAAGGCAACCAGAAGAGGAGGAAGAGGGAGTCCGACAGGAACGGACCCCGGACCGAGCTCTGGGTTGCCACCTATACCGCGTTATCCTACATGGAGACGGCGTGGAAACCTGGGATGAAGTCATGAGGACTCATCTGGAGGTAAACAATAAGGGCTGTAGCAAAAAAGACCTAGCTGAAGCGGTAAGAAGGAAGTGTCATCACAACGACTACTTCTACTCAGCCCTGCTATTTCAGGGACACCGAGTAATAGTAGCACCAACACCGGAGCGAGATAACAGCCGGCCAGGAGTGTTAAAATGGCTAAAATGGTGGGCCTTGCTACTGGAAGATGACTCAAGCGGAGGTAAAATAAAAGCTCTGTTGAGCCCATCAGCAAACTATGATGGGATCGTAAAGCTAATGGCTAAAACAGCGGGAATAGAATACCTGCTGGTGAACCCACAGCGCTGTGGCAGCCAAACAGTACAAGGAACAAATAGGGACCCGAGAAAGGGTGCGGGATGCCGGGAAGCTGCACCATACGCCTCCCCGAGTAGACTCGGATGTGGCGAGCCACCAAGCCTATGAAGACAGCTTCGGTCCCGAATCCGAAAAGTCGGAAGAGGAACGAGGATAGGCAAGAGGATTCGCCTCCCGTAATCCCAACATACAGGTCCCTGCCCGGAACACCGCTAGAACCAAGGAGTGCAGTGTATGAACAATTGACAGATGTACTAAAGAGGAGGCGGAAGGCGGTAGGGGACTCCGAAGAGGAAATACCCCGATACACACAGCACTTCGAGGCTCTGCAAGCCTCGGGGGAAGACAGCCCAGAGGAAAAAGAAGCAGAGCGAGGTCGGAAACAGAAAAGATATCAAAAACCAAAGGACAAGTTGCCACTAAGGCCCCGAGCAAACTCTCCAGACTACCGGAGACCAAAGGACAAGTCGCCACTAGGGCCCCGAGCAAACTCTCCAGAATACCGGAGACCAAAAAACAAGTCGCCAATAAAGGCCCCGAGCAGATCCTCCAGAATACCGAAGACCAAAGAGCGAGTCACCAGCAGGGCACCGAGCGGACTCCCCAGCACAGATGAAGCAAAACGAGTCCGCTCTGAGCGAGTATGCTCCCAAGCTACTCCCCGTAACCAACGCTATACGGAAAACAAGTAACCAGAAGGGAGTGACAATGTATAACTGTGCCGGGGACATTGCAAGCGTGAGCAGTGATGCCCTACTGCTCTTTACCAACAAGCGGGGGCAAATACTGAATGAAAACCTAAGACTGGAGGTGCAAGCAAAAGCGGGGAAAGACTATATCAAGGAGATAAAAGATCAACACAAAAAGAAAGAAGAAGTGTTAATCACAAGTGGGGGAGAATTACCACACTTTGGCATAATACACATGAAAATGGAGAAATATAGTGGCAAGAACTTAGAAGACTATGGAAATCAAATGCTAACAGCCCTCGGAAGAGGTCTGGACAAAGCAAGAGAAATGGACAGCCGAAGAGTGGTAATTAGTACCGAAGGGTTAAGATCCAAACTACTCTCCTGGACAGATGCGGAAAGAGCAGCTACGGCGGCTATAAAGATAAGCCAGTCCGGAATGGGCATTAACGATCCTATTAAAGAATATGTATTGTTAACCACCAATGAACAAGAGATGGAAAGAAAACGGAAAGCCCTGGAACTAGTCGCAACCGCCGTAGGGAACGAAGCCGCGAAAGCCCCCAAACAGGAGCTGCGGACACCAAGGCAGGAGCCTTCTCAGGGGAGAACACCCCAGCAAACGACCCCTCGAAGTAACCCAGGAGAGGGCCCTAGCAGTAGCAGACTAGGACAGGAATCTGAAATTCCCTGAGTGTTATAGCCCCAGCGAGCAATACAGCTGTGGGCAGCGAAGGAGTGGGCCCCCAACCCTAGTTGATCTGCCAGAAGGGGACGAGGGTGAAGTATCCCAGGATGAAGCAGAACAACCTGACGAAGAAGCGGCCAGCCTGTCATCAGTGGCCGCGCACAGGGACGAGGAGGCGCCGGCACTGAAAAGGGGGACACGCAAAGGAGAAAAGAAGGCAGTAATCCTATATGACATAGAAAGAGCCACCGAAAGATTGGCAAGAGATGTGTCCTTCGGACCCGTCACAAGTAAGGACGGAAGGAAGGCATATGTCCCAGAAGTGATGCAAACCCACTATGATGTCCCCGAAGAATGGAAGAATGACGTGGATGACATAGAGAAGCTGGAAGTAGGAGCCACAAAGGAGAGTGGGCAAATATTTTGATGATGCCCACCTCATCTACCCTAGTTGCCCATACGGACCTGACCAGTAACCTCAGGACCCAGTACCTAGCGGTTATGCACGATGTCCTACTCAGAAGGATGAAAAAAGCAGCCTATCTGTGGTCCCTGAGGACCGCAGCCGAAAGACGGAGGGAAAGCGACATTTCAGAAGACGAGATGGAAAACCTACAAACTGCCTCACAAAGTCAGCCCATAGCCAAAGAAAGAAAGGGTTCCTTAGGGGGCCAGAATCCGGCTAGCACTAGCACTAACAGTGACGCCTTCCAGGAATTCAAGAAAATAGTGGCGCTAATAAGAGCAATGACGCCCCAAGAAACAGACCTGCGAGCCTACCTGATGTCAGTATGGGACCAAGTGAACGGCGTCACGACCAACGATGCAGCCAAAAAACTATGGCTAACCAAAGATGTCAGGAGATAAAATGGACAATACAGGTACAGCAGCAGATCACTACCATAGAATTGTACTGGAAGACTGCACAGATGAAGACATCTGGGTGCTTAACTGGAAGACCGGCATGAAGCAAGGCAAGACCCTGAGCCAGGTATGGCATGACATAACAGAGAAAGTACCTGCAGAAAGGTTTGTGAAAACCCTCAGAGCAGTAACATCAGAAACTCGAGGACATGTGACCTTTGTTAGAATGGCAACTACTGGCAAAACAGTGAAAGACATAACGGAGGCAGTATTGGAGTTTGACAGAGAGACCCAACACTTTGAGGACAGAAGAAGGCAGGGTGCTGGGCAGGCGAACAGACAAACCGAGAGGGTAAACACTAGACCAGCCCCTCAAACCCAATACGCCCCCCCGAGCGGCCCGAACACCAGGAGTCGGGCAGCGGAGCAAGCCAGACCACCACCGCCAAGGAGTAATCCTCCTCAGCAAAGACAGGGACCGCAACCCGGCCCTAGAGCCCCGGGTAAAAAACTAGATAATTATATGCCAGCTGAAGAATACAGAGCACTATCGAATGAACAGAAAGACGCCCTCCGAGCAACCCGAGAATACACAAGGGCAGACCGGAGGGGAGAAGAAATAATGGAGTCCAAGGCGCGGGATCAAGTAGTCCTGGAGAATGTTTACTGGGAGGGAGACGAGCTCCACACGACCGTGGAAGGAACCCCCTACTTAGTGGACACCGGGGCTGAAGTGTCAATGACCCGCAAAAGCCTTAAAACAGAAGGACACATTAAAGTGATTCTAGCAACTGGAATCATAGTGAGAGTACCATTCGGACTATGGAAAGGGATAGTGTGGCTGAAAGGTCCAAACGACTTAATCACCATAAGAGACATAAAAGAGTTGAATAAACCAAGAAGATACCGAACATCAGTGAGAAAACGCATACAGGCACTACAATTAAGAGCTATTCGAGTAGGATACGGCCTGGATACGACCTGGTACAAACCAGTAGACGTTCCGGTAGTAACCGAACAGAAAATAGAAGAAAGTAATCTCTCCCCGTCGGGGAAAGAAAAATTGAGACAAATCATCGACCAAGCACAAAAGGCATACTTCAAAAATGACTGCGGAGATCTAGGGGAAAGGTTCGTACACACCATCGAAGGAGGAGTACATCCACCGGTTCGACAATATCCATTGAACCCTGAGGCATTGAAAGAAATGGATGTAATCGTGAAAGAACTAAGCAACCTGGGAATCATCCGGGAAGAACCGAACCCCATAACCAACAGCCCGATTCAGGCAGTGAAAAAGCCGGAGGCGGCAGGAGGAGGTTGGAGACCGGTAATTAATTTTAAAGCTCTCAACCGACGAACTGTAGCAAACCGAGCCAGCCTGATTAACCCGCAAGGATCATTGAAGACCCTGCAAGTAAGAAAATACAAATCATGCATAGACTTGGCAAATGGATTCTTCTCGCTAAGACTAGCGAAACAATCACAAGGGAAAAACCGCCTTTACCCACAAAGGAAAAGCTTATGTGTGGCAGCGGCTTCCACAAGGCTACAAAAACTCCCCAAATGTATTTCAATCAGCGGTGATGGAAGTACTAACAGATCTGGGAGCTACGATCTACATAGACGATGTTTTCATCGCGGATGATGACGAGGACGAACATTTGGAAAAACTGCCGGAAAGTAGTCGAAAGACTTTCCTCGGCGGGTCTAAAGCTAAACTTGAAGAAATGTCAATTCGGACAATTCCGAGTCAACTATTTAGGCTTCGAGGTAGCTACAGACCTAGGACTCTCCGAAGGATACCGAGAGAAAATCAACCAAATAGTCCCACCAAGTACAGAGAATGACCTACAAAAGATCCTAGGACTCTGCAACTATGTGCGGGACCATGTTCCACACTACCAGCGCTATGCCAAACCACTGTATGCGCTACTGAAAAAGAGAGAACCAGACTCAGAGGAAGACGCGAAAGCGACCTGGGAATGGACGGCTTCGGACCAGAGCAGCCTAGAAAAGCTAAAAGAAGCTATCCGCGCGGCTGTGCGGTTAGAACCCCGAAGCCTCACCACCAGAATATTGGCAGAAGTCAGCTGTGAGGACGAAGATGCCATACTGAAAGTGAGTAACGAAGGAGGGGGTATGGTGACTCTATGGAGCTATACCCTGTCCTCAGTAGAAAAGAAATATCCCCCAGAAGAAAAAGAGCTAGCGGTCCTGGCAAAGTACTGGAGCGGGCTAAAGGACCTAGCGCAAGGCCAGGGAATCAGAGTTATTACCCAGAGCCAAGTGCACAGGTTCCTGAGAAAAGAAACGATCGAGAGCACCAAGGCCACGAATACCAGATGGGGCAGATGGGAAGATATACTGTTAGACCCCGACCTGGAAATCGGACCGGCTCTGCCCGGCAAGAAAAAGCCACCAAAACCAGATCCGGAAGAAAGTAAGCCGTATGAATGGATGCTTTATACAGACGGGTCGCGGAAAGGACCAGACGACACCGCTTACTGGGGTTTTATTCTTAAAAAAGACGGACAAGAACAATACAGACAAAAAGGTAGAACCCAAGGCAGTGCCCAGGCAGGAGAAGTAACTGCCGTGATGGAAGGACTGTTAGAATTGGGGAAAAAGAAAAATAAAGAGAGCCCAGATAGTGACCGATAGTCACTACTGCGCGCAAGCCATCAAAGAAGACCTCTCCATTTGGGAAGAAAATGGATTTGAAGGGGCCAAGGGCAAAGCAGTAGCTCATCGAGACCTGTGGAAAAAGATAGCCGAAATACGGTTACACATGGAAATAGACGTGGTGCATCAGAAAGCACACGCTAAAGAAGGCGCACATTGGCGAGGAAACGACGAAGTCGACCGCTATGTGCAGCAGAGGAAAATAGTCTTTGTCGGGATCGAGGAATGGAATGAAACGCCCAAAGGCAGAATAGTTCCAGAAAAGGACGTGGAGGGAGTGGTGCAGGCCGTACATGAAGCGCTAGGCCATGCTGGCACCCTTCCCACACGGAAAGAATTGGAGAAACAGAACCTCTGGATTGCTCAGAACCAGATACGCCGGGTCCTTAAAGAGTGCGCGACGTGCGGGCACTACAATGCAGGACGCAGGGGACAACGGGTTGACGGTCAAACAATCAAAAGCACAGTGCCCTGGGGATCGGTGTGCATGGATGTAGCCGGTCCTTTAGGAATAACAGGGAAAAAGGGTGAGAAATACCTTCTAGTGCTAGTGGACTCTATGTCGGGATATGTAGTAGTGAGGCCAGCAAGGAAAGCTAACGGTAGTAGCATTGTTAGCATGTTGGACCAAGTGTGCAGTGCCCTGGGAGTGCCCAAAGAGCTAAGAACAGACAACGGGACTCATTTCCGCAATTCTCAAGTGGATCAATGGTGCCAACAAAATGGAGTTATGAGAATTTACTCCCCACCATACACTCCGCAGGCAAATGGAGTAGGTAGAAAGAACAATCGGCCTTGGTGAAAAACTGGATTGGCAAAAATGCAAATACCAAAGAGTGGAGCATTAGGGCCCTGGAGATAGGGAAGGCCCTGAACGACAGACACCGAGCTGACAGGCCCTCCCCTGCGGAAGAACTGAGTCACCGCCCATTCACGTCAGAGGAAGTGGGGCGGGGAAAAGGTGATAAGAAAATGGCCCCAGCTCTAAAAGTCCCTTTTCATGTGGGACAGAGAGTGTGGATAAAGGCACGAGACCATCCTATGGGCACGGCAGTAAAAGCGAAATACGAGATATCCGACATAGTAGTACAAATATTAGACAGCAACACAGTTTTGCTAAAGAAGAAGGGAATCCAGGGAGTGGAGCAACTCAAACCAATTCAAAGCTAGAGATAACCAGGAACCAAAATGGCCAGTAATACACCGGACCTACCACCCTACGTCAGACTGGCTACTGTCTACGGGGCGGTTGCCTTGAGAAGAAGCGTATCGGGGCTCTGGGCAGGCAGAGCCTTACGAAAATTGAACTTAGCTAAATTAGGATTCCTGTCAACAGGAGGATGAAGTAATGGAGTGGAAAGAAGCTCGCAACAGATGTGTGGTGTGTTTACAACGTTCGCCCCTGACCGTCCGATGGGAAGGAGAAGGGAGAGACAAACCACGCGACCCTGGTGAGGGAAAGGCAGAAATAAGACGAATGATACACAAGCCAGTGAAAGGTGATGGAAGCCTACGTCTGTGGGCTTTGCCGAGTATCGACGCTGCCGCGTCTGATCATCTACACCCAGTGGGACCTCAAAGGATGTCCCCCGGCAAGCAACTGTACGTGCATATGGGATGGAAAAAGGCTCATGTACTGCCGCTACTGTGCCTGGCAGTGTACTTCCGGCAGGCTGCTAGAAGTAGGGGAAGCCAAGGGATGGCAAGTGAAAAGATTCACAAAACCATTACAACCCCACGTACATTTAAGGGGTGAAGGGAGAAGCCCGGCCCCGCTAGAGGCCGCAGATAGGGCCTCAGCAAAACGAAGAGGATCCACAAGAAGGACCCTCAGCCCCGCCGCTGTACCCATGGAGCCAACTAGAGGGACCGGGAGACAGCAGGGCAGAGACAGAAGCATCTGGGAGGATAACGGAGCTAGAAGCAGCGATAAACCATGCATGGCCGTATGACCCAAGCGAAGGACGGGTAGCCGTACCCCCCATGATGACAACCCAAACACCGCTAGTGTTTAGGGTGTATCGGAACCCAACGAAACCCGGTAACACCTCCGGAATGGAGAAATTAGGAGACATCGAGAGGGGCCTAGCTGAAGAAAAAGGCTGGGTAGGACCCTGGGAGCTCACTACTCTTGCTCGACATTGCTTGCAGATAATAGTTTTCTGCTCAAGGTCCGACTTTTTAAACCCAAACCACGTCCAGATGATGGACGAAGCACCTTTCTTTCTAACTAATTCTTCTTCTTTGTTTGCATCGGGAACGGGAGCTCCCGCATCATGCTCGCTGCCTTCCATTTCACCATGCATCTTCAGAAAGCATGCGTCTGTTTACGTCAAAGTTTACGTTGCACTACTCACTTTTTCACATCGTCTTTTTCCACAAACTAGTTTATTATCTTTAAATGGCAGCGCGCAGTTCGCTAGCTTTGTGTGTTACGTTTGTAAATGTGAAAAAGTATTTTTACATTCAAAGAGCCTAAAAGTAGCCTTCTACCGGTACATCCGCTAGAGTCAAATCTCTACCTTGGAACGGATTTCTACCGGTTCAACCGTTATACCGCCCACCCCTAATTGGATGCAACCTATTTGCATCCAAACAGCGCAGCCAAACAACCAAACACGATTGTACTAATGGTGGCTAAAGTTTACCAAGCCTGACACGTTCGACAGACTTATAAAACAGACACTGGTCCCAACAAATACCTTTAAGATGAGTCCTGACTCCAACCAATAACTTTACTTTTACTTTACTTTACTTTTAATGACTCCAGCTTTAGTTTTCTCTCTTCTTCCACGCCCAACAAGCCCGTGGCTAGCTCGTTAGCTAACCAGCGGTGAATATACTAACCTGACTAATTTGGTAAATTAAATCAAAACATGGTGACACTTACAGATTCCAATTTTGCAGATGGGTCACGTACCTTATGAATTGCTCCATCTTTAAGCTTCAATTTAGATGCTAATCCTGCCGTTGCTCAAGCAGTCTGAGGACTGATCATCACACACAGAAAAAACTGTAGCCGTTGCCGTTAAAAATAAAATTAATCCGCTCTGTCCTGCATTTTCGCGTGTTGGGAGACTGTGCAGGGATCTATGTTGCTGCCTGCATCCTACAAAATAATAACTGGAGTTGATATATCTCCTGATATGTTGTTTTAGCTTCAGTCGTAATGGTGCATTCCAGTGTATTCGGAAAAAACGGCGTCCGAATGTGATATGCGCCGATTCTCTTCACTAATGGCGCTGTAGTAGTTGATGTTGAGTTTAGATGCTTGTAACATTCTGAGACTTAGAAAAAAAAGGGAAGGCACCGGCACTCAGGGAATAGAAAAAATAATCCTTTAATTAGGGCAAGATGAACGTTTCGGCTAAAAGCCTTCGTCAGCATAAAGTACACCATAGTGCACAACACTTAAATAGTAGATAGGTGAGGACCCCTGGCCAATGACCAAATTAAATTCTATAATGCCTTCTATCAAATTCACTTTGGAATACAGTAGAGATTCTGTGTCATTCCTTGATGTACTTGTTAACAAAACCGATCATCTCAGCACCAGTGTCTATAGAAAACAGACCGATAGAAACACACTGCTACATTACAGTAGTTATCATCCCAATGGTTTGAAGAAGGGTCTCCCATACAGTCAGCTCTTAAGAGCTAAGAGAATCTGCAGCAATGACAGTACTTTTGATGAACAAGCTTCTAATATGTGCAATCGTTTCAGAGACAGAGGTTATAATGATCGTATGGTAGAGAATTGTTTAGATAAAGTTAAGAACATCGATAGACACAGCTTACTTACCGCTAAACCCCCCTCTAAGAAGGAGTCTAGAATTGTATTGTCCACTACGTTTTCTCCAATATCCAATGAGATCAAGAGTTGTGTCACTCAACACTGGCATATTTTATCTAGTGACCCGTCTATAGGCCATTCTTTTAAACAGTTACCACTTTTTGCTAACAAGCGTGCCAGTAATCTTAAGAATACTTTGGTCAGAGCTGATTGTTATGTCCCTCCTCTGAATTTCCTGTCTAGTCTGCCAGGAGGCAATTTTCCATGTTTGAACTTTGCCCAATGTAATGCCATGATTAAAGGTGATACTTTTTTACATCCCCACACGGGCAAAAAGCACAGTATTAAACACAGGATCTCTTGCAAAACGAAATATGTGGTCTACCTTCTAAAATGTCCTTGTGGGCTGGTTTATATAGGGAAAACGAAAAGAGAGCTAAAAACGAAGATGAGAAATCCCCAGTGGCCAGACACTTTAATTCAGTTGGCCACGAGGTCTGCTCTCTTAAGTTTCAAGGCATAGAAGTAGTACAACCTCTTAAAAGAGGCGGTGATCGAAACAGAATACTTTTACAGAGAGAAGCTGCCTGGATCCACACTTTACAAACTGAGAGTCCAAAAGGTTTAAACGAAGAGCTTCTGCTAGGCTGCTTTTTATAACGGAATTTCTATTCTATTTATATCTTTCTTTCTATGTTAGTTTTCATTCCACATAGGTCTCTTTGTTAGATACGCTCTCAATGGATAGGGCTCATAGCTCTTTACCGTACCCTATTCTTCTATGTTATTTGTCCCCATTACATTGATTTCCCAGAGACCTATTTCCATTATTTATGTAGTATTTCTATTATTTTGTATAAATGTAGTATTTTTCCATTAATTGAAGCATGTTTTATGACTGTGTTTTTCTGATCTAGTACGTTGGTTTTGGTTGTTTTTTAGAGTTATACCGTGTGATGGACATGTCCTTCCCCTCCACACCAGTGGAGCCTATCATTGTTTGGCTTTTCCAGGTTACACCCTTGTATCCCTGACACAGGTGAACCCTATCTTACATCAGTGATTCGCTGTGGTCATTGGCCAGGGGTCCTCACCTATCTACTATTTAAGTGTCGTGCACTATGGTGTACTTTATGCTGACGAAGGCTTTTAGCCGAAACGTTCATCTTGCCCTAATTAAAGGATTATTTTTTCTATTCCGTGAGTGCCGGTGCCTTCCTTTTTTTTCTAAATTATCTCCCTCACCGGGCACCCGCTACCATACTTTTTTCTTTAGAGTTGTGCGCACTTTATACGTTTTTCATACTTTTAACATTCTGAGACTTACCATACAAACATGAGTTTGCTGCGGGCGATTATGTTTTCCCGAGCAGATGCACTGGAACACATTTAGATTGGAAGTTAGGAATACCGACTCGGAATTATCGATTTCCGAGTGCAATGGAATGCACCATAAGCAACGGCTTGCGGCGCTGCCGTGAGCTGCATTTTGCGACGACGTAAATGGGATTGGTTGTTCAACTGGGCGTGGGCATGCTCTGAGAGGGGCTGGATTTGCACCTTATGACGTCCAAAGGAACCATTTTCTGAAACGGGCTGTTTTTCTCCTATCTTTGGCACCGTTTTGAGAAAAAGGAAAATACAGAAAAACAGGTTGACTTCCAGATTTCAAATTTTCTCAGCTGCTTAGGGAAGTAATTTCCTGTGGAACATGTATAAGCGCCAGGAATAAACCGTTTTCCATAATATGGGTCCTTTAATTAGACACTAAACTTTGATATCATATATTCATTTTTACTATTTCAAGCCAAGTTTCCTGGGGCTTTAAACAACATGACCCAGCTTCACAGTCTGACTGAGAACATCATGGCTGCCAACTCCACCCCTCTAGAAGACATTGCCTCTGCCTGGCAGCAAGCCTCTCCATACCTGAGAGTGTCCAGTCTCCAGTGTGGATCCTCCAGTCCAGCAGAGAGCAGCTTCACTCCTGAGTCTCCTGGGTGATTGTAGCTCAGGTCCAGCTTTCTCAGATGGGAGGGGTTGGAGCTCAGAGCTGAGGCCAGAGAAGCACAGCCTTCCTCTGAGACCAGACAGCCTGACAGCCTGGAAACACACATGACAAGATACATGTTAGATGTTGTTAGTAGACCACTCTGAGATCAGCTGCTAGCAGAAACTTGAACTGTCTCCAATACAAACAGCTGACCAATGAGCTGCTTTGTGTTTTCATTTGGTTCATTTGGTTTGAAAGTTCTTGCATCAAGTCCTTTCTGTTTTCTAGGTTTCTACAACAGAGGCAGTGAGGAGAGGAAGTAAAGAAATATCCTGATGGAAAGTAATTCACTGGCTAGAAGGAAGAGCTAAATGTTGGTATCACAACTAACAGGTTAGGTGTTTCTTGACTGACATGAACCTGCATGTGAAGCAGATTTAAATGGTCATGTGTTGACCAGGTTGAGGAACCTTAACCTGAGAGTGTCCAGTCTACAGTGTGGACTCCCCAGTCCAGCAGAGAGCAGCTTCACTCCTGAATCCTGCAGGTCGTTGTTACTTAGGTCCAGCTCTCTCAGACTGGAGGACTTGCAGCTGAGAACTGAGGACAACTCCTCATAGCATTTCTCTGTGAGCTGGTTTTGATTCAACCTGACAAAATAGATAGAAAAGTTTCATTTATATTTGAGACATTTAGTTTTCCAGAGCGACACACTGAGCAGGAAGGACACATTTGATGTTTCCATAAAGATGGGGGAGTGAGCACTCATGACGTTTCCTGTTCCTCACTGCATGTGGCTGGCTTTTATTGTGACGACAAAAAAGTTGAAATATTTAATATTATCACCACATTGTGTTTTCAATGTCTCCTTCCTTTAAAGATTATTCCTCAGTCATCAACGGTGGATTCTGTCAGCCTGTTCTTTATCTTCTATTCTCTCAGGTACGTACAGAACGGTTTGTCAGTGAAAATAAGACATCAAAACATCACATTTTGACAAAAACTATTTCATTCATCAGCCTAATGACATTTATTCATTGAGTTGTTGTGACTGTTGAGTTTCATATCCCAGTCAAAATGTGATGAAATGAGAAATAATGTCATTGGGGAAATTGTGGGTCAGTCTGATTTTTAAACCCATCTGACCACCAACTGGCAGGAATGATCAGGTTCAGTTCTCCAGTCTCAAATAAATCACACGAAGAAGAAGCAGTGCTCTGGGTAGGGGAGCTTTCTAAATCTGACTCTGATGTTGTTGTAAGACCACATGGGGTTTACTGTGTAGACTCTAGGTTTTTAAACTCTTTGGATGTTTCAGAGATCAAACATGAAACACTCCAACTCTGCCCATCCTTTAAATAGAATCAAAGGAACAGAAAAGTAGAGATTTAACACAATAGATTTTTATCATGAAGGTTTACACCAAACAAGATGATATTGACTGATCAAAGCAGAAAAGGTATCTGATCACGGATAAAATGAAAAACAAAATACAAAGACATCAAACACCCGCATGCAATGTTATATTCCCAACAAAAGCATCATGTGACCCAACCTGAGAGTGTCCAGTCTACAGTGTGGACTCCCCAGTCCAGCAGAGAGCAGCTTCACTCCTGAATCCTGCAGGTCGTTGTTACTCAGGTCCAGCTCTCTCAGACTGGAGGACTTGGAGCTGAGAACTGAGGCCAGAGCTTCACAGCTTCTCTCTGACAGCTGACAGCCACTCAGCCTGAAGAAGAATTAGAGATAAAGACAAACAATAACTTTGAAAATGTTTAACGTCACATCTGATATATTGAATATATCCAGTTATCTGTGCTGCACCTACACAGATCTATTGGAGGCTTTGACCACTGGCAGCAGCCTCAGAAGACCCTCCTCTGAAGCAGAGTATTTCTTCAGGTCAAACACCTCCAGGTCTTCTTCTGATGACAGTAAGATGAAGACCAGAGCTGACCACTGAGCAGGGGAGAGTTTCTCTCTGGAGAGACGTCCTGATGTCAGGTACTGTTGGATCTCCTCCACTAGAGAATGGTCATTCAGCTCATTCAGACAGTGGAACAGATTGATGCTTTTCTCTGGAGAGGGATTCTCCCTGATCTTCTCCTTGATGTACTGGACTGTTTCCTGATTGGTCTGTGAGCTACTTCCTGTCTGTTCCACCAGGCCTCGTAGGAGAGTCTGATTGGTCTCCACTGAAAGACCCAGGAGGAAGCGGAGGAACAAGTCCAGGTGTCCATTAGGACTCTGTAAGGCCTTGTCCACAGCTCTCTGGTAGAAGTGGTTTACTGCAGATTTGTGTTCTGCTGATGAGGAGGATGTTGATTGTGGTTCTGACAGCAGATTGACACCAGTGTTGATGAATGACAGAAAGACATGAACAGCAGCCAGAAACTCCTGAATGCTCAGATGGACAAAGCAGAACACCTGGTCCTGGTATAGCCCATGCTGCTCCTCTTTAAAGATCTGTGTGAACACTCCTGAGTACACTGAGGCTGATCTGATATTGATGCCACACTCGGTCAGGTCTGCTTCATAGAAGATCAGGTGGCCTTTCTCCAGCTGCTCAAAAGCCAGTTTTCCCAGAGACAGAATCATCTTGCTGGTCTCTGTATTCCAGAGTGGATCTGTTCCAGCTTTCCCATGATACTTGACATTCCTCTGTTTGGACTGAACGACCAGGAAGTGGATGTACATCTCAGTCAGTCTCTTGGGCATCTCTCCTCTCTGATTGGTCGTCAACACATGATCCATAACTGTAGCAGTGATCCAGCAGAAGACTGGGATGTGGCACATGATGTGGAGGCTTCGTGATGTCTTGATGTGGGAGATGATTCTGCTGGCCAGCTCCTCATCTCTGAATCTCTTCCTGAAGTACTCCTCCTTCTGTGGGTCAGTGAACCCTCTCACCTCTGTCACCATGTCAACACACTCAGGAGGGATCTGATTGGCTGCTGCAGGTCGTGTGGTTATCCAGAGGCGAGCAGAGGGAAGCAGCTTCCCCTTGATGAGGTTTGTCAGCAGCACGTCCACTGAGGTTGACTCTGTAACATCAGTCCAGATCTGGTTGTTCTGGAAGTCTAGAGGAAGTCGACATTCATCCAGACCGTCAAAGATCAACACAACCTGGAACATGTCAAAGCTGCAGATTCTTTTTGTCTCAATGAAGAAGTGATGAAGAAGTTCTACCAAGCTGAACTTTTTACCTTCCAGTAAATTCAGCTCTCGGAAAGTAAATGGAAACATGAAGTGTACATTGTGGTTGGCTTTGTCTTCAGCCCAGTCCAGAGTGAACTTCTGTGTTAAGACTGTTTTACCGATGCCAGCCACTCCCTTCGTCATCAATGTCCTGATTGGTTCCTCTCTTCCAGGTAAGGGTTTAAAGATGTCTTCACATGTGATTGTTGTTTCTGGTCTGGCTGGTTTCCTGGATGCTGTTTCAATCTGTCTGACCTCATGTTCATCATTGACCTCTCCACTCCCTCCCTCTGTGATGTAGAGCTCTGTGTAGATCTGATTCAGAAGTGTTGGGTTTCCTGCTTTAGCGATCCCCTCAAACACACACTGAAACTTCTCCTCCAGATTAGATTTGAGTTGATGTTGGCACCCTGGAGCAAGAGTTTCTGAATGAACAAACAACAAATAACACCAATGAGTGGATGTTGAGGTAAATATGAGAAACATTTAAAGGTGAACATGTTCATTTCCCAACTCCATTGTAACTATTCAGCTCATCAGTGGAGGACAAACAGGTCCTGACTGTGTTCAGCCCAATGTGGAAGGCAACAAAACTGGTTTTGTATGTTATTAATGTATTTGACTGTGATCATCATCTTACACCCACATGAACAAATCAATAATTTCAGCCAATGATCCCTGAGGATTGTGATCATTGATCTTCCAGTGTGGAATTGAATAGATCTCATTTGAGAAACTCTCGTCTTACTGCTCAGTAGAGAGTCCGCCAGCTCCTCCTGCTTCATTCTCCTCAGGAAGTGCAGTGTGATCTTCAGAAGTGCCTCTCTGCTGCTCCTCCTCTGCCCTTCCTCCTCACCGTCCACCTCCTCCTCCCCTAAGCATTCTGGGTAATCTGAACTCAGAACCGTTTGGAACCTCTTCATCTCGTTCTTCACAAAAGTGACAATGTTCTCCTCAAGCAGCTGGAACAGAATAATATAGAAATGAACCTTTCATACTAAACTTGTGGACCACAACATCAAATCCATCTGTCAGACTGAAAGCCCACTGGTCTAAAGATGCAGCATGGAGACGATTAGGACCAGAATGGTTGTTTTTCATTTGTGGCTGAAGTAAAAGGTGTTGTTGTACATTTACACACCATGAATATGGAGGCCAGGTCTGTTTGATGCTCCTGGGTAGACTGACCACTGGGAACCTCTGACCTCTCCTGGTTCAATTCTTGCCTTTGCTGAGTAGAGTGGTGTCCACCTTTGAAGTAAATAGGATGCTTCATAGACCTGTCACTCTTCATGGACACACAGCTGGGTACAGGGGAGTCTGGTCTCTCCTGCTGGATGCTGCTAGAAACACAGGATTGATAACACAGTGGTGATGGTAGAAAAAAAGATGGAAAAGCATGAAAAAGTATGTATGCTCAGTAAAACCCTTCCTGGATAAAAATGTATGAAAAATATATATAATGTTACATGTTTTAATGCTAGCTCATGTTTTTTCAAATAACTGCTGTTCTTTATAATAAATAATTAATTTAATTCTTGCCTTTGCTCAGTAGAGTGGTGTCCATCTTTGAAGTTAATAGGACGATAGATAGACCAGTCACTCTTCATGGACACACAGCTGGGTACAGGGGAGTCTGGTCTCTCCTGGCGCATCCTGATACAAACACAGGATTGATAAAACAGGTGATGGTAGAAAAAAGATGGAAAATCGTGAAAACAATGTTTATTCTGAAAAACACATCTGAGATAAAGGAATATTCATAATGTTATATATCTTAATGCTAATAACAACATACCTTTTGACAGAAACATGCTGTTCCTTAAAGTTAATGGCATCCATTACTTTGAAGTAAATAGGATGCTTCATAGACCTGTCACTCTTCCTGGACACACAGCTGGGTACAGGGGAGTCTGGTCTCTCCTGGTGGGCGGGGCTTCAACACAACACAGACAGACCTTTTACTCTGAGTAGTGATGGTGTCATGATATCACTGCTGAGCTCTGAGATGGAGAACAGTCATGGACAGTCAGAGATCCTCATCTTACCTCTTAGCTTTGGTCTGGCGGTCATGTTCCCCAGACAGAGAGGTTTTAGAGGTAGGGACCCCCTCCTCTCTCTCCTCAGACAGATTCATGGTAGAGCGTCCAGCTGGACAGAAACACACCCAACATGCTGTTAGCTGGACTCATTCATTACAGCATTATGGGTTTCCATTACAGGTTGTAATGGAAAGGGCTGTGAACATTCCTGTCAGTAACATCCCAACAATACATTGTCTGTATTTGTACAAAGTGGACACAATAATAGGACCCCCTGCTTTTTACTTCAAATAGACTGACCAGGTACATGTCGAAGAAAATAGCAGGATGTTTTGAAAGACTTTATCACCATGTCTTGGACAAGTCTTCTATACAGTCATACAGTTGCAGCACACAAAGCCAGCTAGCCTTTTCATTAATCATTTCTAATGTTCCCTGGTAGGATCCTCACCTGGTGAACAGATCAAACTTTCTACTCTGCTTATTCTCCTTCGTCAGTCCTGGGTGTCTGTGTACATTTCATCTGAGGGTGCTGTCAGTTCCTCATAACTTCAACAGTATGCCATCAAACCAGTCTAACCTGTGGCCGGACTGTAATGCATGGAGTTAGAGAAATGTTATTAATGTTAAGATTCAATGAGAGTTCAGATCTAAACTCTGTCTGACTTGACACAAAACCAGAGCTACAATATCCAAGTATCCAGCTAAGGTGTAGCATATAACAGAACTGTTTCCAACTGGAGAATTTATTGTCTTTTATTACAGTGTTTTACTTTGCACTTCCTTTGATATGACCTTTGTTGTATTTTGATTTCTACATTGTTGTAAAATTGTTTCCTGATAAAAGACCCATCCTGTTCATCACCCACCACTCCACCTTGGCAGACATTCAACATGTTTTACATTGATGGTTTTGTTGTTAAGAAAGTGTCAAAAAGCTGTTAGCATCGTTGGCAGTGCTAGTGAGAGTCAAAGGAAAGTCCTAGCGATGCTAACGAAGCTGTTAGCATCGTTGGCAGTGCTAGTGAGAGTCAAAGGAAAGTCCTAGCGAGGCTAACGAAGCTGTCAGCATCGTTGGCAGTGCTAGTGAGAGTCAAAGGAAAGTCCTAGCGATGCTAACGAAGCTGTTAGCATCGTTGGCAGTGCTAGTGAGAGTCAAAGGAAAGTCCCTCACACCCTAGGCTCTGCAACAAATTACTACTGCTTTATTTTAGTTACTTTTACTACATGACTTTAACATGAACACCAGACACAAAGATGTTAGAAAACTGTTGAGTGAGTGTTGAGTTGTTTTGAACCTTTATAGGTTTTCAGACAGACTTCACCTTTAATGGCCGAGTTGGAGATTTCCACAGACCCTAGATTAAGGTAATATAGGCAGTGAACTATTAAAGTATTAAAGTTATTAAAGTAAAAATACTCTGTAAACTGTCATGTAAAGTGTTGTTACAATACCTTTTGTGTTGAAAACAATCTGCGCCACGACGGAATGTGAAAGTAGTTAACAGCCTCACCTTAAATCTACCTGAAAGAGAGGTATGCAAAACTCTTGACTTAAAGGAACAGTTCACCATCATCTCTTTTTTCTTTTTTTCCTTTTCCCTTCAAGCTGTCGGAAGTGACAACAAGTTTCTGGAGTTAAATTACAGGCCACCAAATACCAGGTCTCAGTGAGGAAATGGACTTCAGGCCTTTCATTACATTACATTACATTACATTACAGTCATTTAGCAGACGCTTTTATCCAAAGCGACTTACAATAAGTGCATTCAACATAGGTAGGCAAGAAAACTACTAGTCACCAGAAATCATAAGTGCATTTCCTTCCTAAACAAGCAACTAAGAGCATAACTAGTGTTAAGGTAAGAGTGCAATAAGTTAGCAACCTACTTTATCTTAAACAAATGAGACAAATAAGAGAATCAAATAAACAAGAGCTAAGACAAATTAGTGAACCAAATAAACAAGAGCTAAGACAAATAAGTGAACCAAATAAACAAGAGCTAAGACAAATAAGTGAACCAAATAAACAAGAGCTAAGACAAATAATTGTATCAAATGAACAAGAGCCAATAAACAAGAGCTCAGACACATCATTGACGACAAATAGGCAAGGCTAAGAGGAAGGGTCATATTTCTGGGTTTTACTGTTTTATCAGGGGTACATTACATTTCTCTGTGGACAATATATGTTGTTTTTAAACTGTTGAATGATCATATTATGTGTGTATGTCATGCTTGGGGCAGGTTGTAATTTGGAGTGTGTGGCGTGGCGTCTCCCTTCCTACCAATGGGGATTGATTGCTTCCCACCCATTCGGGTCAGCAGGCTCCTCTCCTCTTGTAAATAGACTAGTCATGTTTGTGTTTGTGGCGGACTGGGGGGAGGGAGGGTGGTAGGTTCGGCTGGACTCAGCGGCTGCGGCCAATTAAACCTGAGTGCAGCCGGGCCTTTTTAACCTGTGGGTGAATGTGTGAGCGGGAGGGACGCGCCAGTGTGAGAGACTGGCACGTGACCAGAAAGCCGACGGGGATGGAGGATCCAGTCGGCTGTGTGTGAGCGGAGTGGAGAGACGGGGCCAGCACCAGCGGGAGAGACGGAGCGGGAGCGGGCCGTCTCCTGCCGCGGCGTCCTGCGGAGGTCCGCGGAGGACGCAGTCGGGAGCCATCTGCAAGGGCTGACCAGTCGGGGTTGGGGCAGGATGCCCCTGGAAGCCTGGCAGGCTGGGGCAGCCTTGGGGCTCCGCGGCTGGCCCACCGGGACCGAAGGAGGGCGCCGGCGGAGGGAGACGGCGCCGACGGCGCGCTGCCGTCAACCCGGGCCGTGGGTATTATTGTTGCCGGTATGGTGTGGACAATAAAACGGCCCTGCTGGCCCATTAACTCTCCCCTGCCTATGTCTCTGTCTGTCCGGACCCCGGTAATGTGGCACCTTGCCACAGTGGTTCCCTGACCGGGAATTGACAGACAGGGACGTCGTCGCCGCGTCGTCAGTTTTCAGAGGACGGCCGGCGACGACAACCAGCCTCCCTCAGCACCCCGCCCAGCATCACCTGGCCCCACCGACTCCGAGCCGTTCCGGGCGGGACCCTTCGTCGCCTTCTTCCTCGCTCTCAAATGGGGGGGGAGGGAGGGGGGGGAGTTGGCTTCGGCCGGACGGCTCCCCGGCCTCAGTTTGGCGGTGGGGGTATGTGGCGGACTGGGGGGAGGGAGGGTGGTAGGTTCGGCTGGACTCAGCGGCTGCGGCCAATTAAACCTGAGTGCAGCCGGGCCTTTTTAACCTGTGGGTGAATGTGTGAGCGGGAGGGACGCGCCAGTGTGAGAGACTGGCACGTGACCAGAAAGCCGACGGGGATGGAGGATCCAGTCGGCTGTGTGTGAGCGGAGTGGAGAGACGGGGCCAGCACCAGCGGGAGAGACGGAGCGGGAGCGGGCCGTCTCCTTCCGCGGCGTCCTGCGGAGGTCCGCGGAGGACGCAGTCGGGAGCCACCTGCAAGGGCTGACCAGTCGGGGTTGGGGCAGGATGCCCCTGGAAGCCTGGCAGGCTGGGGCAGCCTTGGGGCTCCGCGGCTGGCCCACCGGGACCGAAGGAGGGCGCCGGCGGAGGGAGACGGCGCAGACGGCGCGGCCGTCAAGACCCGGGCCGTGGGTATTATTGTTGCCGGTATTGGTTGGACAATAAAACGGCCCTGCTGGCCCATTAACTCTCCCCTGCCTATGTCTCTGTCTGTCCGGACCCCGGTAATGTGGCACCTTGCCACAGTGTTGTTACACACTCCAAAACCTGTCAGAGTTTTTAACGTCACATAGTACTCTGCCACATCCATAAAGTCCATAAACTCCATGGCCTCCTGAGCTGCCTTCTCTCCTGTCTATCTCTTGTCCCCTGGATCTATCTACTTCGACACCTGCCCTCTTACTTTTCTCATGGACATCAACTCTTTTTACTCCGTACTCCTAAACAATATCCCCCATTTTTACTTACTCTCAGCAATTCCTTTAACCTTGTCTGTTTCCTCTGCTGGCTGGCTGACCTCTGCCTTCCTCAGTGCTAGAACCTGCCTCCACAGCAGGGGTGCTGATGTCCTGCAGACTTTCGGTTTGCTACCTGCCGCCGGACTTCACCCAACTGACTTGACATACTTCTTAGTAAATAACTATCAATGCAGGAAAAGTTGACTCTCTCTCTTTAATGTGACTTTGACTGTATTTTGCTTCCTCACATTGTTGTATGTTGTTTGACTTCTCTGTTTGTCACGATCCTGCTTACTTGACCTGATCTCCCTTGAATTCTAATCTCATTGGGAATAAACTGGTAATACAACCTAAAAACATCGAAAACACACAACATGAGTTTTCTGAAAGTAAAACTTATTGATAGACATGTTGCTGCACCTATATTAACAATTAATAATTCATTATTATAATGAATTCCTTATTAAACAACAGATCAAATCAAATCACATTTATTTGTACAGCCCTTAATCACCGATACAGTCTGAAAGGGCTTCACAGTGCCCAACATGTGAAAACAATGAATCGTTAAGATCAATGTATTGGTTTAAGTAAAAATAATAGTGAATAGTACTTGTAGTAAAAAAAACAATGTAGTAAAAAAAAGTTAAAAAAATAGTGTAATAGTAAAAATTGTAAAATAGTAAAAAAAAAAAAAAAAGTAAAGAAAATAGTATAATAGTGAAATAAAACTATACTTTAAGAAGAGGAAGATAAAGCAGTGTTCATTTAAACTAATTCTCAAAAGAATTTCAAACAATTGTCAAAAGCAAGATAGATGTTTAGCTTGGGGTCATGAGATTAATAAAATACCAAATAAATCAAAGATCAGAGTAAAGAGATTTGAACCTGTGAATCATCAACAACTCTCAGATGAACAATAACTTGATTCTTTCTGGTTCATTCATTTCATTTTCCAAATAAAATGTCCAAGTTGTTGTACACCGGTTCACTTACCCTTCACATACAATACAATATTTACAGTGTAGTAAATAGTAAAGTAGTGTATGAAAATACAAACACAATATGAAGTAATTCATGGTGCCTTCACGACTACTGGGAAGTAAGTATTTTCTAACCTCAAGAAAAAAGAGAAAGAAAGAAAAATGCAGTGAGAGACCAAAACAAGCATCCATCCATGGCGGTAGAATACCCTGCACTGCTGGCTTTGAAAAGTGGAGATGGTATAAGATCACAACAACTAGCTGCCTGCCTACTGCTGACTTTTGTGTGTGGTAGCTTCAATAGCTTCACGGCTATAATGTGTGTAATTGTAACACACAAATGTATTGATAGTTGGATTTTCTTTGGTTTCCAAGCTGATGTCCTGACATTTCATAAGGTTTTGGAATTGAACTTTATTTGCTTCTGTTTCTATTCTGTCAATGACATGATGGAAATTGCACTTTATTATCTTATATTAGATTATATAATTCTGTCATTTTTACAATGACAATGTTAACAGAATAAAAATGTTTATAAGTAGTAAAGGTATCAGTTATAATCATTTAAATATAGTTAGCTGATAAACCTATATGGTTTTCATTCATATAAAGTATCGACAAAAGTATCGTGAAGGTATCCTATGTATTTAAAGGTATAGAAATATTTCAATACCCAACCCTATATCTGACACAGAAACACTGAGGAGCCAAACCCAACCCTAAACCCAGGGTAGAGGGGTTCAGTGAATGTGGAGGTGAAGGTGTGGAGGTGGATCAGAGAGTCAGAGGAAACTCTGTAGAAGGACAGAGTGCCAGCAGGCCAGTCCAGATACACTCCTACTCTGTTAGAGGAGGAGGAGGAGGAGGAGGAGGAGGGGGGGATATGTATGGCTGTTATTCTGTTATTGTGATAGACAGAATATCTATCATCAGAGCAGAACAGACTCCAGGACTTGTCATTCCCTCCAATCCTGCAGTCATCACCCTCTCCCATCCTCCTGATTCCTCTGTATGTCACTCCTATAATAACCACTCCTTCCCACTCCACCTCCCAGTAACATCTCCCAGTCAGACCATTTCTACACAGCACCTGGTGGCAGTAGTCAAATCTCTCTGGGTGATCAGGATATGGCTGCTCCTCTCTCACCCATGTCACCTTCCTGTTGTCCTCAGACAGAGAGAGGTTTCTGTGTGCTGTGTTTGGATCCAGTGTGAGTTTACAGGCATCTGATGGGGAGAACAAGACACAATACAGCATCAGTTTCTGATCTGAGATCTGTTCTGTTTATTATGTGTTATTTTATTGATATTATATGCCTCTGTTTCCATGAGGGTTTAGTCTATAAAGTGTTTAACGACAGAAAAGCTCAACTTACACCTGAAGGGAGCTGGTTTCAACCGACACTTTCCACCATGGTCAACACTGTGGAAGAGGTAGACACAAGAGACGTTGAGACAGAACGACAAATGGACCACACACACACACACACACATAGTATGAAGTCATATAACCTACTGGAGAGTGTCCAGTCTCCAGTGTGGATCCTCCAGTCCAGCAGAGAGCAGCTTCACTCCTGAGTCTCTTGGATGATTGTAGCTCAGGTCCAGCTCTCTCAGATGGGAGGGGTTGGAGCTCAGAGCTGAGGCCAGAGAAGCACAGCCTTCCTCTGAGACCAGACAGCCTGACAGGCTGGAAACACACAAGACAAGCTACATGTTAGAGGTTCTAGGTATACTATACTATACTATACTATGAAATGATCTGAGATTATGTAGTTGAATGCTAGCAGAAACTGTAACTGTCTACAATACAAACAGTGGACCCAATCATCTGCGTTGTGTTTTCATTTGGTCCAGTTTGAGACTTCATGACTCAGTTTGTGACAGAATGTTAGAAGTCCTTTCTGGTGTTTTAGGTCTCAACTACAGATGCAGTAAAGAGGGGAAATAATGGAAAGTAAGTCACAGTACCTAGAAATTAGTGCTAAATGTTGGTATCTGAAAATAATATGAACTGAGAAGAGGTGAGGTGTTTCTTCACTGATGTTAACCAGCATGTAGAGCAGGATTTAAATGGTCATGTGTTGACCAGGTTGAGGAACCCTGACCTGAGAGTGTCCAGTCTACAGTGTGGACTCCCCAGTCCAGCAGAGAGCAGCTTCACTCCTGAATCCTGCAGGTCATTGGTACTCAGGTCCAGCTCTCTCAGACTGGAGGACTTGGAGCTGAGGAATGAGGCCAGAGCTTCACAGCTTCTCTCTGACAGCTGACAGCCACTCAGTCTGAAGAAGCAATAGTGATAAGTCAGAGTTGTTCCACCTTAACTTCACTCCACTATTAAAAACAATAGAAGATGATTTAAATCGATGGATGACATCACCACTATCCATCATAACAAGTATCGCTACTGTAAAGATGATGGTATTACCACAAATCAATTACCTATTCACAATGATCCCAACCAACTGCAAAATGGTTCCACCACTATTGGATAGCATCACTAAAATTGCACAATCAAACAAACCACTCTCAAAACTGTATGAACTCAAATCTTCCATTCACCAATGCACCTTATATTCCAATAAACAAATGGGAAAAATATCTCAACATCCACACTAATAACCTTTGGTACAAATTTGTAAAAACATCTTCAGCATGTCAAGAAATACTAACATAAGACTAACTCAATACAAGATCATTCACTGAACACACATCACACAGCACAGGATGCACAGAATGGGATTCACTGGATCAGACATATGCAGTCATTGTACACTCAACACAACTGACGACTGCCTCCATGCACTCTGGCTCTGTCCAGTGATACAACAGTTTTTGGAAGCGGTAACCACGACACCATCACTACTCCTTAGATATAAAATACCATCATCCCTTTCCATATGGATACTCTGTGATCCGGATATACTCAACACATGTTCAACACTAATCACAATACCTCTACCTGTGGCCCCATCACCAAGAAAACAATACTACTAAACAGGAAAAATAGAGAACAGCTCAACATCTCACATTGGTTGTATATCCAAACACAACGGATATCAATGGAACAAAACTCAGCTACAAAAAAAAAAAAAAAACTCGAGAAAATATATTCAACAATTCTTAGCCGGTGAGCTAATGCCATAACACGTTTAAATGTACACACATAAAAATCTTGCAGACACACTTAAAACTTGCTCTTCTTTCAATTTTTTTATTTGAATTTCTTTCTGTTTTACATACTGCCTGTTACTTGTCTTTGTACTTTTGATTTGTCTTGTAAGTCAGTATCATTCGCTGTTGCTTTACTATTTGTTAGTATGTCCATATTGTCTGTTTATGTATGTACTAATTTGTGAACAATAATAATAAAAAAGATGGCAGCGGATACAAAATATTATTTTCACCATGCACAAGATAACATTAGTTCTATATCAACTGGCAACCAGTGGAGAGACACTAGAATTTGTTGTATGATCTCTCCTTAGCACTAGTTAATCTAGCTGCTCTATTCTGACCAAGCTGGAGATGTGATAGTGAATTAGGAGACAACCTGAGAGTGTCCAGTCTCCAGTGTGGATCCTCCAGTCCAGCAGAGAGCAGCTTCACTCCTGAGTCTCCTGGGTGATTGTAGCTCAGGTCCAGCTCTCTCAGATGGGAGGGGTTGGAGCTCAGAGCTGAGGCCAGAGAAGCACAGCCTTCCTCTGAGACCAGACAGCCTGACAGCCTGGAAACACACAAGACAAGCTACATGTTAGAGGTTCTAGGTATACTATACTATACTATACTATACTATTCTATACTATACTAGGAAATTATCTGAGATTATGTAGTTGAATTCTAGCAGAAACTGTAACTGTCTCCAATACAAACAGTGGACCTAGCAGTGGATCTGGTGTTTTAGGTTTCAACTACAGATGCAGTAAAGAGGGGAAATAATGGAAAGTCATTCACAGGACCTAGAAATTAGTGCTAAATGTTGGTCTCACAACTGGTCTGAAAATAATATAAACAGAGAAGAGGTGAGGTGTTTCTTCACTGATGTTAACCAGCATGTAGAGCAGGATTTAAATGGTCATGTGTTGACCAGGTTGAGGAACCCTGACCTGAGAGTGTCCAGTCTACAGTGTGGACTCCCCAGTCCAGCAGAGAGCAGCTTCACTCCTGAATCCTGCAGGTCGTTGTTACTCAGGTCCAGCTCTCTCATACTGGAGGACTTGGAGCTGAGAACTGAGGCCAGAGCTTCACAGCTTCTCTGTGATAGCTGACAGCCACTCAGCCTGAAGAAGCAATAGTGATGAAACCAAACAATAACCTTGACAAGGCTTCTATTTTCTGACATGTAAAAAAGATGACAGAGAGATGACATCTAATGTCATATCTAATTTAATCTATCCAGTTATCTATGTACTTACAGAGATCTATTGGAGGCTTTGACCACTGGCAGCAGCCTCAGAAGACCCTCCTCTGAAGCAGAGTATTTCTTCAGGTCAAACACCTCCAGGTCTTCTTCTGATGACAGTAAGATGAAGACCAGAGCTGACCACTGAGCAGGGGAGAGTTGGTCTGTGGAGAGACTTCCTGATGTCAGGTACTGTTGGATCTCCTCCACTAGAGAACGGTCATTCAGCTCATTCAGACAGTGGAACAGATTGATGCTTCTCTCTGGAGAGGGATTCTTCCTGATCTTCTCCTTGATGTACTGGACTGTTTCCTGATTGGTCTGTGAGCTACTTCCTGTCTGTTCCACCAGGCCTCGTAGGAGAGTTTGATTGGTCTCCACTGAAAGACCCAGGAGGAAGCGGAGGAACAAGTCCAGGTGTCCATTAGGACTCTGTGAGGCCTTGTCCACAGCTCTCTGGTAGAGGTGGTTTACTGCAGATTTCTTTCCCAATTTCTTTGATGGCAGGGAGATTAACTGTGTTTCTCCCAGCAGATTGACACCAGTGGTGATGAATGACAGAAAGACATAAAGAGCAGCCAGAAACTCCTGAATGCTCAGATGGACGAAGCAGAACACCTGGTCCTGGTACAGCCCACGCTCCTCTTTAAAGATCTGTGTGAACACTCCTGAGTACACTGAGGCTGCTCTGATGTCGATGCCACACTCGGTCAGGTCTGCTTCATAGAAGATCAAGTTGCCTTTCTCCAGCTGCTCAAAAGCCAGTTTTACCAGAGACAGAATCATCTTGCTGGTCTCTGTATTCCAGTGTGGATCTGTCTCAGCTCTCCCATGATACTTGACATTCCCCTGTTTGGACTGAACCACCAGGAAGTGGATGTACATCTCACTCAGGCTCTTGGGCATCTCTCCTCTCTGATTGGTTGTCAACACATGATCCATAACTGTAGTAGTGATCCAGCAGAAGACTGGGATGTGGCACATGATGTGGAGGCTTCGTGATGTCTTGATGTGGGAGATGATTCTGCTGGCTAGCTTCTCATCTCTGAATCTCTTCTTGAAGTACTCCTCCTTCTGTGGGTCAGTGAACCCTCTCACCTCTGTCACCATGTCAACGCACTCAGGAGGGATCTGATTGGCTGCTGCAGGTCGTGTGGTTATCCAGAGGCGAGCAGAGGGAAGCAGTTTCCCCTTGATGAGGTTTGTCAGCAGCACGTCCACTGAGGTTGACTCTGTAACATCAGTCCAGATCTGGTTGTTCTGGAAGTCTAGAGGAAGTCGACACTCATCCAGACCGTCAAAGATCAACACAACCTGGAACATGTCAAAGCTGCAGATTCTTTTGGTCTCAATAAAGAAGTGATGAAGAAGTTCCACCAAGCTGAACTTTCTACCTTTCAGTAAATTCAGCTCTCTGAAAGTGAATGGAAACATGAACTCTACATTGTGGTTGGCTTTGTCTTCAGCCCAGTCCAGAGTGAACTTCTGTGTTAAGACTGTTTTACCAATGCCAGCCACTCCCTTCGTCATCAATGTCCTGATTGGTTCCTCTCTTCCAGGTAAGGGTTTAAAGATGTCTTCACATTTCATTGTTGTTTCTGGTCTGGCTGGTTTCCTGGATGCTGTTTCAATCTGTCTGACCTCATGTTCATCATTGACCTCTCCACTCCCTCCCTCTGTGATGTAGAGCTCTGTGTAGATCTGATTCAGAAGTGTTGGGTTTCCTGCTTTAGCGATCCCCTCAAACAAACACTGAAACTTCTCCTTCAGATTAGATTTCAGTTGACGTTGGCACCCTGCAGGAGTTTCTGAATGAACAAACAACAAATAACACCAATGAGTGGATGTTGAGGTAAATATGAGAAATGAGAACATTTCCAGGTGAACAAGTTCATTTCCCAACTCCATTGTAACTATTCAGCTCATCAGTGGTGGACAAACAGGTCCTGACTGTGTTCAGCCCAATGTGGAAGGCAACAAAACTGGTTTTGTTTTTTATTAATGTGTTTGACTGTGATCATCATCTTACACCAACATGAACAAATCACTAATTTCATCCAATGATCCCTGTGGATTGTGATCATTGATCTTCCAGTGTGGAATTTAATAGATCTCATTTGAGAAACTCTCGTCTTACTGCTCAGTAGAGAGTCCGCCAGGTCCTCCTGCTTCATTCTCCTCAGGAAGTTCAGTGTGATCTTCAGAAATGCCTCTCTGCTGCTCCTCCTCTGCTCTTCCTCCTCACCATCCACCTCCTCCTCCCCTAAGCATTCTGGGTATTCTGGACTCAGAACCGTCTGGAACCTCTTCAGCTCGTTCTTCACAAAAGTGACAATGTTCTCCTCAAGCAACTGGAACAGAATAATATAGAAATGAACCTTTCATACTAAACTTGTGGACCACAACATCAAATCCATCTGTCAGACTGAAAGTCCACTGGTCTAAAGATGCAGCATGGAGACGATTAGGACCAGAATGGTTGTTTTTCATTTGTGGCTGAAGTAAAAGGTGTTGTTGTACATTTACACACCATGAATATGGAGGCCAGGTCTGTTTGATGCTCCTGGGCAGACTGACCACTGGGAACCTCTGACCTCTCCTGGTTCAATTCTTGCCTTTGCTCAGTAGAGTGGTGTCCACCTTTGAGGTCAATAGGACGATGCATAGACCAGTCACTCTTCATGGACACACAGCTGGGTTCAGGGGAGTCTGGTCTCTCCTGCTGGATGCTGCTAGAAACACAGGATTGATAACACAGAGGTGATGGTAGAAAAAAAGATAGAAAAGCATGAAAAAGTATGTATGCTCAGTAAAACCCTGTAGCATGTTTTAATGCTAGCTTATCTTTTGTCAGATAACTGCTGTTCTTTATAATAAATAATTAATTTAATTCATGCCTTTGCTCAGTAGAGTGGTGTCCATCTTTGAAGTAAATAGGATGCTTCATAGACCTGTCACTCTTCATGGACACACAGCTGGGTACAGGGGAGTCTGGTCTCTCCTGGTGGGCGGGGCTTCAACACAACACAGACAGACCTTTTACTCTGATTAGTGAAGGTGTCATGATATCACTGCTGAGCTCTGAGATGGAGAACAGTCATGGACAGTCAGAGATCCTCATCTTACCTCTTAGCTTTGGTCTGGCTGTCATGTTCCCCAGACAGAGAGGTTTTAGAGGTAGGGACCCCCTCCTCTCTCTCCTCAGACAGATTCATGGTAGAGCGTCCAGCTTGACAGAAACACATCCAACATGCTGTTAGCTGGACTCATTCATCACAACAAGGTTTCATTACAGGACAGAAGCAGCATTCAATAGCATTCATGTCAGTAAAATGAAAAATATACATTGTTGTTGTACAAAGTGTACAAAATACTGGGACCACCTGCTGTTTATATCAAACAGACTGACCAGGTACATCTAGACAGGATGTTTAAAAGAGACATGGACTGGTCAAAAGGGGGTTGTGTGAGCCTCGATATTGTGGAGGTAGTTTTCTGATCACTTTATTAAATATTAACAGTATGTCTTGAAAGACTTCCTGTATTCTATCCAGTCATACAGTTATAGTATACAGTACCGGGTAGCCTGTTCATCTAACATTGATAATGTTCCTATTAGGATCTTCACCTGGTGAAGTCACATCCAGATCAAGTCAAAGAGACTTTCGACCTTCATCTGCAGAGGAACCATTGACAGACGCTGCTTATTCTCTTTCATCAGTCCTTGGTCTGTCTACATTTGATCTGATGCTGCTGTCACTTCCTCATAACTTCACTATCAACGTCTAGAAACGTCAGTACGTCATCAAACCAGTCTGACATGTGGCCAGAAACCAGGTCTATGTCAGAGAACCCGCAGATCAGGTGGTGTAGTTCTGCTATGTGTCCACTAGATGGAGACATTAACCACATCATCAGTGAACTAAAGCACAGCCCAGCACAGAAAGATGGGACTCATGGAGCTGGAGAACAAATCATCTGTATCGATTTAAAATGTACTGACAGAGCTGCAATGTGTTTACATCTAAAATCTGCGTGACTGGACACAAAGTGAGAGCTTCAAAACAAGACAATGTGATTTATATCCTATCCTGATGATCACCAACCACGACACCTCTTCACATTAAAACGTTTTCACATTGATGTTTTTGACGTTCAGAAAGTGTCAGAAAGCTCCTGTTAGCATTGTGGCTAGTGCTAGTGAGAGTCAAAGGTATTGAAGAGGTTTCCCTCAAACCTGTAGGCTCTGCAACCGATTACTACTACTACCACTACTACTACTTTTATATAATATATTTGATGTACTTATTATATATATGTAGTATAACACACTGTAACCTGAAGTAGTAATTTGTCATGTAAAGTGTTGGTTACAATACCTTTAGGGTTCAAGATATACTGCGACACGACGACGAGAAGTGAAAAAGAAAGTAGACAACAGTTTAACAAGGAAATAGAGAGGGGAAGGGGAAATAGAGAGGGAGGGGGGAGAGGGGGGAGTGACCAAGACCAAGGACTGAAAAAAACAGCAGGCGCGAGAGCAAGTAGAGGAAGGGAGGGCGGCTGGGGCAGCAGCTCGCGGTAGGTAGTAGAAAGAAGTTAGATTAGACCTGCAAAAAAAACAGTTGTCCGTGGGTGATCGACGATGTTTTTTTCTAATTTATATAAACCTTAATATTTCAAACTGCCTCTAATTGATCCTTTTACCTTCTGAGAGGCGGATCGCATGTTAGCTCGTATTCATCTGCGTGCTGTCTACTGCTTCAGGTAAGTCAGAACCGTTAGCTGATACTAACATTATCTGATTATTGTCTTTTCTGAGTGACACTGGTTCCCTGTCATCACTTGAGCTGAAGGACAGAGTCTCTAACAACGTAGTTCATGATCAGTCTGTGTCTGTATTAATGTGCTTTGATTCATGTGATGTTGAAATAAAGCTGCAGATAGATTGGACTGGTTTGTCACCAGTCTTTCCCTCAGATCTTCATCATAAACTGACAGATCTTCATCACTATTATTGCCTTTTTAATGACTCATGTAGTTTAGTCTGAATCAGCTTCCAGGGGACATTGCACCATATTATAGGCTGATAAATACATGTTATATTTCATAGTGTTATATGTAATGATAGGCTCTTAATTCTTGTTTTGATACTCTGCTGTACTATATTCTACTGGACAATATGTTACTGTGCTCGGGGACAATACGAATTGAGCTGAACTGAATAGTGATGTGAAGCAACAAGTGCTCTATTATTTAGTTTGATGGTGAGAAAATATCAGCTTGTACATGAACAGTACATTTCTAATCATGTTGGTCTGCCAGAAAATGATTCTTCAGCTACATGGTTCAATCTTGTCCTGTGTTCAACACGAATGCAAGCAGGATCCCACATTTCCCAAGGAGACTAAACTATTGTTATATAATTACAATATAATAATATAATATAATATAATAACAATAATAATTGTTTTCTTTTTTTAAATGTGTGCAGAAGTGTTTTCTTCCCTGGGAAGGTCAAAATCTTTTTTCGAAAGGGGGGGCTTGTGCCTATTTGAAGCAGGATGCATGTCAGGCAGCAAAGAAGATAAAAAAATGGCCGCTCTTTGCAAGATAGATCAGCACCAGTCAAAGAAAAGGAAAAATGCTCTTGCTGTTGTCTTCCAGGTGTCACCTGCAAAGACGAACCATACCAGACGTACGAACCATCAAGAATGGTTCAGTACAATTATTTCATATTTAATGTGGGTACAGAGAGGGATGCCCTGAGCGGGAATCCATTGAAATTGTCAACTAATTATTGCAAATCATATTTTTGTGGAAGATTGGAAATATAACCGAGAGAATTTCCCCAAATGAGCCTATGGGTGACTTTAAGTTGATATTTCTCAAAGATGGTACAGTAAAATTGCTTCATATTTCACGTATGTATAGAAGTAGATATTCCGATCAGGAATCCATTGAAATTGTCAACTAATTATTTAAAATTATAATGGAAGGACAAATATGGGAAATTTAACCCAGAAAATATACCACAATGAGCCCATGGGTGACTTGAGGCTGATATTTCCTAAAAATGGTGCAGTAAAAGTGTTTCATATTTAAGGTGGTTACAAAGAGGGATGTCTTCAGCCGGAATACATTGTCAACTAAGTATTGCAAATAGTATTTTTATTAAAGGGCATTTTGCTTCCCCTTATTGAATTGGACTGAAGTCTACCCAGGAGGGACACCGGATGGCTGCAGCAGGGTGCTGTTAGGATTCAATAATACTCAATACAGCTCCAAGTATAGGAGGACTGACCTGGGAGCACTTCAGGGACCAGCCAAGAGTCAAGTTCATATTACTGGACTGATTCTAGATCAGGCTTTGCTGCAATAGAGTCAGAGTGTTACCATCACCAATGATCTTTTACTGCAAACTGGCAAGGAGAGAGAAACACACTATAAAGCATTATGGTATCACGTTTTATCATCCAGTCTCCATCTTTGTTTCCCAGCCTCACGCTGGTGTTCTTCACTGTGGTGTTCCTCACTGTGGTGTTCTTCACTGTAGTGTTCCTCACTGTGGTGTTCTTCACTGTGGTGTTCCTCACTGTGGTGTTCCTCACTGTAGTGTTCCTCACTGTGGTGTTCTTCACTGTGGTGTTCCTCACTGTGGTGTTCGTCACTGTGGTGTTCTTCACTGTGGTGTTCCTCACTGTGGTGTTCTTCACTGTGGTGTTCCTCACTGTGGTGTTCCTCACTGTAGTGTTCTTCACTGTGGTGTTCCTCACTGTGGTGTTCCTCACTGTGGTGTTCTTCACTGTGGTGTTCCTCACTGTAGTGTTCTTCACTGTGGTGTTCCTCACTGTGGTGTCCTTCACTGTAGTGTTCCTCACTGTGGTGTCCCTCACTGTGGTGTCCTTCACTGTAGTGTTCCTCACTGTGGTGTCCCTCACTGTGGTGTCCCTCACTGTGGTGTTCCTCACTGTGGTGTTCTTCACTGTGGTGTTCTTCACCGTGGTGTTCCTCACCGTGGTGTTCCTCACTGTGGTGTCCCTCACTGTGGTGTTCTTCACTGTGGTGTTCTTCACCGTGGTGTTCCTCACTGTGGTGTTCCTCACTGTGGTGTTCTTCACTGTGGTGTCCCTCACTGTAGTGTTCTTCACTGTGGTGTTCCTCACTGTGGTGTTCTTCACTGTGGTGTCCCTCACTGTGGTGTTCTTCACTGTGGTGTTCTTCACCGTGGTGTTCCTCACTGTGGTGTTCTTCACTGTGGTGTCCCTCACTGTAGTGTTCTTCACTGTGGTGTTCCTCACTGTGGTGTTCTTCACTGTGGTGTTCCTCACTGTGGTGTTCCTCACTGTGGTGTTCTTCACTGTGGTGTTCCTCACTGTGGTGTCAGGGTTCAAAACTAACATTTTCCACTGGCCATCACTACCAACTTTTTCTTTCAAATGTTTCTTATTTGAGCATGTTGACAAATATTCACATACATGAGCACATATATCCACATATACATGCAATTAGAACCTATTATGCTCTTTTTTGTTTTCTTTGAACATATACTTAATAACAGTAATAATAACTAACAATACAAAGTATACAAAATGCAAAATAGAATGAAAATAAAAATAAAATAAAATAAAATGCCACCCCCCCTCCCCCAACCCTACCTTTCCGTCATTTCACTACTTTGTTGGTATAAAGAAGAGGATCTAATTATAGGTCACAGGTGTAAGATAATGAGTGAGAGGTGACCAGATCTTGTCAACATATGGAAGCTTGTCCATAAGAGTGTACCTTATTCTTTCTAAACGGAGTGTGTTTGTAAGGTCACTAAGCCACATCTTTGTAGTGGGACTTCTTTCTTTTTCCAGTGCATGAGAAGCAGCTTCTTTGCAATGATGAGACTGTATGATAGGAAACATTGCTGGGTGCTGTTTAATTTTATAGCATCATCAGATATTCCTAGAATAATAATGAGTGGTTCCGGTTCTAACTGAATTTGAAGTATTTTAGATATCAACTTGAAAATATTGATCCAATAGGTCTTAACTTTAGGACATAGAGCGAAGCTGTGAAGTAATGTGTGATTTGCTGAAAGGCATCTGTCACATGTAGGGGAAATCTCAGGATATATTCCATGTAACCTCTCTTTAGAGTAATGAAGACGGTGTCGAATTTTAAATTGGATCAAACAGTGCCTTGCATTATTAGAACATCGGTGGATGTGCTCCAAGCTCTCCTCCCACAGACTGTCCGAGATCTTAATGTCCATTTCTTCCTCCCATTTCGCTTTTATTAAAGTGGAGTCAACTGGACCGAGAGATTGTAGGGTGTCATATATAAAAGATATTAGTTTTTCTGAGCATGGTGAGAGCCGGAAGCACCCATCAAGACTGGAGCCTCTAAAAGTCTCAAAGTTTTGCAAATGTTTTCTTACATAATCTCTTATTTGCAAATATCTAAAGAAGTCGCTTCCTGGTAGTTTGTATTTATTCTGTATTTGCATGAAAGAAGCAAAGGTGCCTTCAATGTCCAAGTCCCCTATTCTACGGATGCCTGCCCCTTTCCAGAGTTTAAAAGTATTATCTAGATTAGATGGTTTCCAGCAATGGGTAAAGCATAAAATATAGGTTTCAGATTAAAATGTGATTTAATTTGTTTCCAAATGCGCAGGGTACTGTGAATCACTACATTGCAATTATATAAAGATTTTTCAATGTTGTAAGGTGACAAAAGGATGGCACCCATAGAGTAAGGTTGACATACCTCCTGTTCCATTTCAAGCCAGTTTGGTGGAGTTGCTGTGTCATCCAACCAGTATGTCATAATCCTAATGTTTGAAGCCCAGTAATACAACAAAAAAATTGGAAGTGCCAAGCCCCCTCCCTTCTAGATTTGCAAAGCTGTCTCTTGCCAATCCTATGTGTTTTGTAGTCCCATAAAAAGGGGACTACAATTGCGTCTAATTGTTTAAAGAAGGATTTGGCAAGAAACACTGGGATATTCTGAAATAAATACAATAATTGTGGCAGAAAAAACATTTTAATAGCATTAGTTCTGCCAAGTAATGATATTGGTAGGGTCTTCCAAAACTGTATATTTGACTGTAATTTAGACAATAGGGAGGTGTGGCACTTTGTAATCTGAATTCCTAGGTATGTAGATTTCTCTGGAGATATGGCAAAAGGGAGGTTCTGTAACCAAGAAATATTCTGTACACGTATGGGCATTAGCTCGCTTTTACTCCAGTTTATCCTATATCCAGAGAAGGTCCCAAACAAATTAATTTGTTCGAGTATCTTCGGGATAGTCTGGCGCTACCAACTTTTTCAGTTGGTGGCACCAGCACATCATTTGGTCGCACCATTTGTTTTGACGCTGCGCGGCAATAATGACCTGACCTTTGTGTCCCATTATGTACTCCATTCCACACAGGCTGATGACTACCCATCTTTTAAATTAGCAACCCCTGTTCTTACATTGATTTGAAAAGATTGACTGTGACCTGAGAGAAATAAAGTGCAAAATGTTTTTATTTCAGATTCCTTTTTTTCTGAAGACAGTGGCTGACATAACTGTTCTCTTTACTCTACTGTGCTCTATTAGAAACACGACGATGTGAAATAGAAAGACGATGTGTAGGCTATGCAGTGTTTCCCACAGGATGTTGTGAGACTGTGGTGGGTGGACCTCGGACCCTCTAGGGGGGTCCGGGGGCATGCTCCCCCGCAAGAAAGTTTTGTACATTTTAAAGTTAAATGCATCAATCTGGTGCACTTTGAGAGCAAAATTAAGAGGCTAGATGTATGAAGAACTTTGTGCTCTTGTAAACAATTTTGTTCCGTTACAGTAACGTTACAACTGTGTAAATATATGGAAGTATTATAGTAATGCGTCTGTTTATCAGGCCTGGGCCAAAGAATAACTGCAAAAACGTTTGGGGTTTGTTTTATCTCACGTGCCAGATGGAGTCCTGGGGTTTCCTGCCTAGGACAGGACCATGAGCACCAGAAGGTTTAAGACCATGACAATGTTTTGGCATTAACAACTTGCCAGTCATGGTCTGGGTCCTGCCGTTGTACTACACCTCGCCCATCTGGCACGCCTTGCAGGCTTAAGCAAATGCTATGAATTATTAGGAAAACTATTTGATTCAGCTCTGCTAATTGGATTTGTCACAGCTACATTTGCAATAAGTTCCAGAAAACATACGGTCAGCCTCACATTTTACTAAAGTTGTTCGCATCTGTGCTGAAATACTCACATGGCAGTACAAATAGGATTCATGAGTTCTCTGTGACTGCTTACATGTTGGCTGAAAGTTGAAATTTCATCTTCTTACAGATGGCCTGCATTTTCAGCTGCTCAGAATTACAAATGATATTTAGGTTTATGTTGCTCAGTGGGTTGAGCAAGGCACTGCCAGGGTTAGGGGGGTCTTCAGGATGAGCTGCAGCACCATGAACATATAGGCTGTGTGCATTTAGATCTGTAGATCTCTCATTTTCAGGTGTAGTTTTAGATCTGCAGTCAGACCTGTGTTGGGTTTGGCGGTGCTGCCATGCCGTGCCTTATCTACTCTGCTGTTGTTTTTCAGACCAGTCAGCAAACCAGTCCACTTCCTTTCATTTCTAGATAGCATACTGGCAGCACTCTGGCCCTGTTTAGACCTGGCATTAACATCCGATTTGGGCGATCAGATCTCAAGTTCACACCTCTAAGTACGTCCGTTTACACCTGGCATTAGAATGCGTCTGATCGTCTCGAGTGATTCGGATCTCACTTCCCCGCTCTATATGCAAATAAACACATACATCATCATACCAGTTAGCCTGATAACAGATCAATTACCAACCAATCAGTTTATTTTGTAATGTGTATGTATTGTCGTGGCAATTTAAAGTCAATTGCACTTTGTCTAGTTGGTGAGAGCAGCTCAATAAAGCTATAACACAATATATGTCTCAGAGGCCTTTAATGCTTACAAGCAGGCTCAATACCTTTCACAACCAAGAGGGTTGATCCGGGTAGAGAGCAAAGGCAGGTTACACCAGTCAAGCTTTATATACCTTTCTCATGTCATGCTCAGCCACATATCTCTTACACAGTTCAAAGCAGTTTAATGAAGACAAAGGAATCAAACAGTGCACAGACACCAAGAGGAACAGGAGTACTTTCTATCCTAGGTAGAACATCCTGCTCTAACTCCCTACGACTCGTCCTGCACTCCCAGGAACTGCTTGTGTCCTTGACATTCCCAACAAAACCGTCTTTCATATTATTGCAACAGTTGTTATAAACTTCCAGCTAATGATCATGGGAAAAGAGCAAACACATACTCCTCTCAGCTCAGTAGTTTTCCACTGGCTGTGACTATACTTGAACTATGCATACATTTTATTGCAGTTTATACTTCAAGCAAATTATAAGCACACTTACATTATTGTTTTCCATAACAGTATGTCGATCTTTTAAAAGACATGTTGAAATAAATATACCTATACCAGTAGTCATGTCTCTCGTTGTATTGGTTTGCCCTCTTATGGACGTAATGCGCTGTGTCTTTTTTAAAAGGAATAATCGATAATCGTAATTTTGGCCAATTCTGACAGCGCTGCCGCTTCACCAGAGGACGTCAGTTGAGTAGGCGGTCCTTCAATGCGACCCAGAACGCATCGCGTGCACACTGCTAAGAGGATGTGGTCATATCGGTTCTAGACCACCTCCGAATGTGGTCTGAGCGATGCGATCTTAAATGCGATTTGGGTGCGTTTACACCAGTACTTAGAGGTGTGAACTTGATATCTGATGGCCCAAATCGGATCTTAACGCCTAGTCTAAACGGGGCCTATAGAGCTGGAGGCCTCATGGGACCCGTCTGTCTGCTGTCACATTATATTTCCATTTCAATGATTTAAATGTGTCTTTTGGTTTTGACTGGAAAATGTAGACTCGTTGCCTGGCAGTAGCGGGGGTGTTTCTCTCCACGCCTTCATGCTTTGGGGAAAACATGGAACGTTTATCTGACTTTAGTTAGCGTAGGAAGCGGGTGGAGTCACATATGATTTAACATCCAAATTCATGGTGGGAAATTCCCAGCAGCCACCAGTCTAGTGGGTTTTCTGTCCTGCCAGCCCCCTCGGCAGGTAACCAAGCGTAATTCAGAGGCTCGATTCTGTCCTAAAAATACAGCAGCCTTTGTGGCAGATGGACAAATGGTTTCCTGCCCTGCGACCTACATTCCTGCCATACCTCATATCTGTGTTTCTGTCTAAACACTAGCCGGACGGTGAATGACTTTGGGGTGGAGCAGTAACTTAGATCACTGTTGGCATGTGCTCGTGTTCATTGAGGTGAAATGGTTTGGTCTAATTTACACCTTTACGCCCCTTTTTACCCTCCTGTCCTCGCTCCCCTGTCCCTCCGTCCATTTTGTTTCTGTCTTGTCTGTCTCTCCTGCCACCTCTCCTTTTCCCCCGGCCCTCCTCTCACCCGTCCTTTCTTTTCCTTCCCTTCCTTCCCTCTCTTCTTCTACCTCTCTTTATCTCTTCTCTCTGACCCACTTTCCCTTCACACCTCTCCACCCTCAATCCTTCCCCTCCTTCCTCTCTTCCCTATTCCCTCTCTCCTCCTCCTCCTCCTCCTCCTCCTCTCTGTAGATATAAGAAGACTTCGGAGACTCTTTCCCAGGCGGGTCAGAAGACCACTGCAGCTCTCTCCACGATGGGCACCGCCATCAGCAGGAAACTGGGAGACATGAGGTACGACGTAACAGAGCCAAAATGGCCGACACACTCGCTGGGCTGCAAGAGCAAATGAGTCGAGTGGACGGTGTCAGAACAGAACTGGACAGAATTGGGGTACCAAGTATAAGTATGTGGTGTGGGTTGACTTTGGGAGTGTATTACAGTAATACCCCCGTGACACCGTCCACCACTCATTTCTTCTTGTGGGTCTGAATTTGTCTCATAGAGCTGACCTGGGATCATTTCCCCAGCCCCTTCTAACCTTAACTACTAATTGCTTGTATCGTAGACAACCGTCTAACCCCACGATCACACTTAATCCGTCCTGCGCAGAATCCCACGGCTCGAACATACTGACATGAAAGGAACTGGGCGTGGTTATCAGCGGTCGTAACACAGCATCAATTTTCACTGCAACTTTGACTCACCGACTAAATGTTTTCACCACAAACACAAGCAAAAAAAAACACGGTAAAACATTCGTTACTGTTCACGCGAACACAGTTGACACGCCGTGCAGCGTCGCCGTGCAGCGTCGCCGTGCAGCGTCGTCGTGCAGCGTCGCCGTGCAGCGCGTCTGCAACAGGATGGCGCTGCGGTAATGGATCCTCACATGTGACGTGACTGAACTTTCATCAGAAGTGTGATCGCAGGGTGAGAGTGGTCGACTCAGTAAGCGTCAACATGGAACCACTGATCCTTCACTAACTCCTCACTCACAGCAACTTGTGCGTCTACGTTCATATTGTTTCCACAGCCGCTCAGCGACTCTTCAGGTGGTGTGTGTGTGTGTGTGTGTGTGTGTGTGTGTGTGTGTGTGTGTGTTAGCTTCCCGTATTTCCCATTGATGCCATATCTCAGCGTTGTTTCTGCCTTGTTGAGGCCAGTTTCCTCTTTCTTCTCGTTTCCATCCCTCCATCTTGCATGCCTTCCTCCTCTGTGTTTCCTCGGTAACTGCAACAGTGATGCTTGGTAGTTTTGTCCTAATGCTGCTGCTTTTTCTTGTTTCTAATCGCTGCCTTGGTTTGGTCTACAGAGCTCTACCTTTCTCTAATTCATTTGGGTAAGACCAACCTGTCCTGTCGCACCAACTGCTAAAGTCTGTAGCGTTAAAATGATGATCCAGAAAAGATTCTGGTTCCAGGTTTATTAAGGTGAAGCTCTGTCACTTTCAATATATTTTAACTTCTCTTCCTGCTTTGTCCAGAATGCCGTTTGTTGTTGTTGCTTCTCCTATTTTGTTACTATGAGTTTGACCACATAGATGTCATGCATGTCTCCCTATGCTATTCTAGTCATCCTAATGGTTCGCTTTCAGGAAGGAAATGCTTCTGCTGGATTGCTTTACGGCACCAAACAGGAAGAGGGCGCTGTTCTTCCAGCGCTAACGGAGCTAAAGCTAAAGAGTTTCTGGCAATAACAACATCCTATTCATAACAGGAAGCAACAGGGTTCATGGGAAATGTAGTCTTCTGTAGAAATAATACCACTGGTCTCAGGGATCACTATTGATTAGTATATTAATGTTTACAGATGATACGTGTAACACCTTTAATGACTGGGAACTGAACCAATGTGTTATACTGTGTGTGTGTGTGTGTGTGTGTGTGTTCACTGCTTGCTTGCTTCCTAACACTTGCACTTCTGTCTCCCTTCTTTAACGCTTACAAAGTAGCAACTATTCCATTCGCCACTCGATAAGTATGCCCGCCATGAGGTAAAGTAACACGCCGAGGCGCTCCTCTTCCTCTTCATCATCACCGCTTCACTGTATCAGTCAGTGTAGCTTCTAGAATCTGTTTGTCTACAATGTGTCATGATGCTGTTTTGACCAGATCTCTGGAAAAAAGAAATCCTAATCTCAGTGGGAAAACCCCGGGAGATAAAATAAATCTGACAGAATATTTGGAAGACTTCCTCTAGGGAAAAAAAACCCTTTTAGTTTTTGTCTTTTTAAACAACATCTACCCTTCACGACTGAAAAGGGGTTTTAAAGTCAAAACAATAAGGGGATCCCGGCTGTCACCGAGATTCCCATCCCGTGCAATGGTTCTTTACACGTCATGATTGGCATCATGTTAACGAGTGGTTTTTATTATAAATGTTATTAAGAGCATGTCAGATTGGGACGACTCCATGATGTAGTGGGGCTTTATTTGGAATCATTGACCCCCCGTTGTAACCTGAATAAATCTGTATTTTAAAGGAAAATAAAGGGGTTTTAATTATAGGATATATAATAGGGCATTTTTAAAGGAAAAAATGTGATAATGATTATGAAAATGTAATGAAGGGTAGAGCTAATATATTTATTTTATTTATTTTTTTAAAAAAAAAATTTGTCTTATGGG
>JAXDDX010000490.1:0-48531 GCA_034670405.1 Hoplostethus atlanticus | reverse complement strand
CTTCATGGAGATAGCTCGACAATAGATGATGGGATATTTGTTTTCAGCAACAGAGTTCATTTCAGCTGGCTCATATTCACACCGAAAAAACCTCCCCAGCAGCACAGCTTAGCCTGCAGTGCCAAAGCCCGCATCTACGTGCAAACGCTGCTTTTGTTCTATTCAATTTTCATTTATGTGCCATGTTTTAAAGTGGCCTGATTATAGGATCCAAATTGTCTTCTTTTTATACACCTATATGATCATTTAATGGAAGCATTGTTTAAACATGGTTATATTGTAAAGTTATTGCCTTTTTTCACCCTAGGAAAAACCACCCTAGTAAACGCATCACAACTGGACTTGGTCCTGATTGGCTCCCTTCACTAAAGAATTCCTGAAATCCTGCCAATCAGGACAGTTTGCAACATTTTGCACTGGGTCCAGTGTTGTGTTCAAAATCATTTATACCCTTTTAACTAAACTAAAAAGAGCAGTAGCAGTCTTAGACTGACCCATTGTATATCTGAAAACAAAAATAATAAACTGAATAATATGGGACCTTCAAAGGGATGGATAGCATATAAATATGGCAATACCCTTAATGCTCTTACTGGTGCAAAGCAAATTTTACCCAAAGGCTGAAACCAAAATACAATGGAATATAAAAAATGGAATGCAATTAAGTCTATCGCATCTTTAAAGAATTATCAATGCAATGAAATGCAGTGTTTGGAGTTTTTTCGCTGCACATCTGATTTACTTTTCACCCCTCAGAGTACAGCGAGACCACCCAGCTAGCAAATTAAATAGTGTGTAGCCGTCTTGCCTCTCGCCTGATCTAAATATGGCCCGAGGCACCCTTCCTCCTCTACACCTGAGCTACCTTGGTTGAATGCCCGGGGAAAAATTATGGAAAATAATATGAAACTCTGCTGGTGAATTTCAATGGCAGCCGCAGTGGACACCATATTAACAATTCCCTATGTGTGTGTAGATTATCATCCTCTACTTCTTGCCGTGTAGTCCCTGCTATCTCATGTTGGTAAATCCTATGGGCCCTGCCACGCCAGCCCCACTCTCTCTCTCTCTCTCCTCTCTGTTTCCGGCGAGATAAAGCTTCCAAACTCTTTTGTTGTCTTGTGTTCTGTCTGCTGTGCCGATTCACTTTTTTCCCACCTGGGTTTTGTGGGCGGTGTCTGTGTCTCGGAGTTGTTTTTGATGTGAAACAGTGAGGCCTGGCCGACGGGGGAAAACTAGCAGGACAAGAGGGGAGAGAAGAAGAGAAGCTCTGCGAGACAGATAAGACAGAGGAACAATACATCGCGTACATATATGTATCTGTCTGCAGGTGTGTGGACGGAGGGAGAGAGAAAAACTTAATGTAAGACAGAAACATTAATGATCGGCTCTGCTGCTGTTCAATCCGTCATATTTCCCAACCCTTCTGTGTGTGTGTGTGTGTTGTGTCTGTGTGTGTCATCACCCAGGACAGAGAGATGATGAAGTAATGAAGTAAAGACGATGTAAACATGGAGATGCAAAAGAGAGCTTAACTGTGTACCCTCAGCTCCCTCTCTCTCTACACACACACACACACACACACACACACCATGACATTTGGATTCCATTAAATGTCTTTGTCTCTGATCAATAATTTAATAACCTGAAAGGATGAAGGACTCATCATAATCAATAAAGCCTCTGTGTGAGGGTGTGTGCGACTGTATATTAGGGATGTATCCGAGACGTTATTTTTATTTTATTTTATTTTTTGTAGGCCTACATAACAAGCTCTTTAAGGGACGTTGGGCCAGAAAAACAATCGTAACGCTTTCACTCTGTAATATTTCGTAGATGTAGAGAAGAGACTTGAAAATAAACTTGATTCGTCTCTCTTAAGACGTGAAGCTTTGACTGAGAAAGGGGAAAGTAATTGCTCTGTAGCTCACGGCGCTAGCACTTATTTGTTATTTGTTCGGCTTTGCTACAGAAATAGTCTAATTACTTTGATAACCTGGCTTGCATTGGTGAGGAAAACTCCCCCAGTCGAGTCTGCTGCTCTGAGTCACACTAGATGGATGCGGAAAAAATAAAGCCAATCAATTTAATCAGGGGTCTATTCAGCCTGGTTGCAGTGTATGGGAGACCTTGTGCACTGTGCACCGGAGTTCAAAGCATTCAGTAGTTCAGAATGAAGGAACTTTATTTTGATTTATAAAGATTTTCTAGCTTATAACTGGCCTTTCTGTTATAGGACAGAGGGTTAAATGCAGTTCAAAGCAGAACTGTATTTTCAATTTTTTTCAGTTTAAAATGACTTATGTTTATGGCTATTTATAAAAGCCTATGTTGATAGTTACATAAAATCAAGGTTATTGTTTGTTAAATAACAATAATGCTAAATTTCTATTTGTAGTGCACTTTTCCTTAAAAAGCGCTATAGTAGAAAAAAAAGATCTGTTATACTTCATTATGATTGATTGGTCATATCAGAACCATCATTTTAATGCTTTAATAACTCAACAATAGCAATGGCAACGATTATAAGGCTAAAATTCAGGAATTTCTGGCATTTTATATGGCTTCCAACAAAACCCCACCCACGTCCGGTGTAAGCCACACCCACATTTGGGTTTCATCCAAATCTAATTGCAAATAATTATATAGATACAGATACAAATAGCGCTGCCTCGCAGCACCCCTACGATACATACTGTATGTATGTGTGTATGACTGTAAGTGGGAATGTGTAACTGTATGCGTTTTTACATGTGTATATGTGTTTATTTGTGTGTGACTATAAGTGTGTATATGTGTGTGACTGTATGTGTATGAATATACGGGGTCATTCCTATGTTCCCAGGGTCCTATGTTCCCAGGGTCCTATGTTCCCCAGATTTATATGGCATATAATGGGAACATGGCAAAGGGTCCTATGTTCCCAGGGTCCTATGTTCCCCAGTTCTACATATGTGCTCTCCCCGGGTCCTATGTTCCCCAACTCTATATAGCACATAATGGGAACCTGAAAAAGATGTTCCCCAACTCTGTATTCATTTAATATGACATGGGCTATTGTGGGAATTCGTCAAAGGGATTTTCTGTTTCCCAGCACTGCCGTATGGCTCTCAATATAATAGGCCTACACTTGAGAGAACTTATCAAAAGGTTGGAGTTATGGAATCACGAAATGCTTCCTTAGGTGAAAACTAGCCTAGTATACATGTTTTTGAATCTAACTCTCACACTTCACATCTGTCTTCTAACTGATATAAAAAACATGACATCATGACTTAAGTATCTAATTTAATCCAGTTTGTTTTTGCCTCTGCATTTGTCTATAGTTGATTTTTCTATTTTTAGCTGTGACTGACATCTCACTGCTGAAATGTCCAAATACCAATGCAGTGATATTGTTACAATAGAACAGTGGCATGCAGAGACTTTGTTGTGTTTATATAGTTTTGAAGCCTTGTTCCAATAAAAAAAAAACTGGATCATATTTATGAAATATTTTAACTTGAAACGGGTCAAATTTGACCCGAACACAATAGGAGGGTTAATGTGTGTTAACAGAATATTGAACTGGGGAACATAGGACCCTGGGAACATAGGACCTTGGGAACTTAAGACCCTGGGAACATAGGACCCTGGGAACATAGATACGCTCCCGTATATACTGTGTGTGTGCGTATATGTGTATAGCGCATATGTTAAAGAGGTAAAATGTGTGTATACTGTGTGTATACTGTATGTGTATGTATAATGATGTGTATGTATTAATGTGTGTGTGTGTGTGTGTGTGTGTGTATAGTGTGTGTATGACACATACAGTATGTCATAGGGTAAAACGTGGTTTATTGTGTTGCCTGTGGATGTGCTGTGACAAACTTAATTTTGCTGTGCTTTTATCATTTTACTTGCGGTGTGTTTTTTCTGTTCAGCATAGCATGTTGTTGAGTGCCTATCACACATGGACAATAATTACCCTTGTGAGCACGCCCACAATCTTAATTACATCTACGAGGCCATTCGTTGGCTCCTGTCTCCAATCCCCATAAATAGACACTAATACCCATTTACCTGGAGTTCCTCTGGATTGGATTCTTGACGCCGCCCTCCCTCTACGTTAGCTGTCATCGGAAACGCCTCCAAACCCTCGCCTCCGTCAGCTGAGCTGCAGTCCCCCCGCCTTGAACTCCTGGAAGCATCGGGACTTCTCGTCTGATTACTGATGGGCGCATTCTCCCTTGTGTAAAGGGAAGTAAACAATTATTACACTACAGTACGTAACACGGGGTGTTTGTGGGGGGGTTTTTGATCGAGAGGTAAGGATCCCTCTGTTACAGGGTGCAATCCGTTCCTGTTTGCCGGACTCGCCGGACTCTTCAACTGAAGATGGATGACCTACTTCACCGCTGGAGTTCCATCTTTGGCTGCCCACGAGGAAGACTTTGGGCGAACCAGTGCCGTACTGCATCAGATTCCAACGGGAACGGCGCCCCCTAGCCGGGAAAGGTATCGTCCCATTCCCCCCTCTCTTTTCAGAACTGCGGACGCTGCTGCAAAGCATGCTCGACAGTGGAGTAGTGAGGGAGAGCTCCAGTCCATGGGCGGCACCGATAGTCCTCGTTAAGAAGAAAGACGGATCGTGGAGGTTTTTTGTGGAACTACCACAAGCTTAACACGCTAACACACAAAGATGCCTACCCCCTGCCGAGGATAGAGGAGTCCCTGACCTGCCTCAGACAAGCCCAGTGGTACTCCACCCTGGACCTTGCCAGTGGGTACTGGCAGGTGGAAGTTGACCCCAAAGATCGAGAGAAAAACTGCCTTCACCACCCCCTGGGGTTGTTTGAGTTTGAGAGGATGCCGTTCGGACTTTGTAATGCCCAGCAACATTCCAAGCGCCTAATGCAAACGGCGCCTTGGTGTATGGTCAATGACTCTCTCCTTGATTTATCTGGACGATGTGATTGTCTTCTCCCCTGATTTTGAAAGCCATTTGTCTCATTTGGAACAGGTGTTTGAGAAGCTGGAAAGCATGGTCTAAAGCTGCAGCCCCACAAATGCAGACTGTTCCAGTCAAAAGTGAAGTATCTTGGACATGTGGTTGGGAAAGACGGGGTGGCAAAAGACCCCGAAAAGACGTCTGCAGTCCAACAGTGGAAACCCCCAACGATGGTGAAGGAGGTGAGATCCTTCCTGGGGTTTGTAGGATATTACAGACGGTTTATCCCTGCATTCGCCAAGGTGGCAGCACCCCTCCATGCACTCTTGACCGGGACCACTACTTTGGGGAAGAGAAACAGCCTGTCACATGGACACCAGAGTGTCAATTGGCTTTCAACAAATTGAAAACTGCTTTGCTTACTGCCCCAATTCTAGCTTTCGCTGACTTCAGCCTCCCCTTCAACCTGTATACAGATGCTAGTTTAGAGGGCCTTGGCGCTGTACTCTCGCAAGTACAACAAGGAAGGAACGGGTTATTGCTTACGCCAGCAGGAGCCTACACCCCACTGAAAGAAATGACCGGAACTACAGTTCCTTCAAGTTGGAGCTACTAGCCCTTAAATGGGCTGTAACCGACAAGTTTAAGGACTACCTGTGAGGGGCAGACTTTGTGGCATCCACCGACAACAACCCGCTGGTCCACCTGGACTCAGCACGCCTGGGCTCGACGGAACAGAGGTGGGTAGCGCAAATGGCCAATTTCATTTTTACTTTGAAATACAGACCTAGTGTGGCTAACACGAATGCAGACGTGTTGTCTAGGTTTCCACTGACCCACAGTGGCACAGGAGGTGCAGGTGGAATTGGGCGCTTCCAACTTTGTGGCAACAGTTTGGGGAAGGCCCTTTGCTGTTCCAGCATGACTGTGCCCCTGTGCACAAAGCGAGGTCCATAAAGACATGGTTAGATGAGTTTGGTGTGGAGCAACTCGATTGGCCTGCACAGAGCCCTGACCTCAACCCCATTGAATCCACCTTTGGGAGGAATTAGACCACCGATTGCGAGCCAGGCCTTCTCGTCCAACATCACTGCCTGACCTCACAAATGCCATGGGATGGGATGTCCAGCAAGCTCATATAGGTGTGATGGTCAGGTGTCCACTGACGTTTGGCCATATAGTGTATTTCTGTTGCCCTGTGATGTGCCAGGCTGTCCATGTGTTTAGATATTTTCTTTCTCAAAATCATGCTAGTGTTACAGCTCACGGCATTAATGCATTAATCCATTCAAGGGTGAGGTGCATCCCCAGGGTTTTTCCTTCAGATAGCAACAGTGTATTTGCCTCCTTACATGTGTTACATCCAGTGGTACCCTCCTTTGCACAGAACCAGTAATATTTGTCTTTCTAGTTGCGCCATTGCTCAGTTAGTCCAGCAGTCAGGCAAGGTAGACCTTTGTCATATGTTATACAACTGGATACTGGACTTCCTAACCAACAGACCCCAGTATGTTAGGTTAGACAACCACACCTCCTCAACCCTCACCCTGAACACCGGCGTCACACAGGGCTGTATGCTGGGTCCTCTCCTCTACTCCCTCTTCACCTACGACTGCACACCTGTACATGGTTCCAACACCATTATCAAGTTTGCAGATGACACAACGGTGGTTGGCCTCATCAAAAACAATGATGAGTCGGCCTACAGGGAGGAGGTCCAGCACCTGGCGGCGTGGTGCGCCGACAACAACCTGGCCCTCAACATCAAGAAGACCAAGGAGCTCATTGTGGACTTCAGGAAGTCAAAAGCCGGCACACACACCCCCATCCGCATCAACAGGACGGAGGTTGAGCGTGTCGGCAGCTTTAAGTTCCTGGGCGTCCACATCTCCGAGGACCTCTCTTCGACCCCTTAACACCTTGACCCTGGTCAAGAAGGCTCACCAGTGTCTCTTCTTCCTAAGGAGACTGAAGAAAGTCCACCTGTCTCCTCAGATTCTGGTGAACTTCTACCACTGCACCATCGAGAGCATCCTTACCAACTGCATCACAGTCCGGTACGGCAACTGCTCTGTTTCAGACCGGAAAGCACTGCAGAGGGTGGTGAAAACCGCCCCAACGCATCACCGGTTCTTCACTCCCCTCCATTGAAACGGTCCAGCACAAGCAGTGTCTGCGAAGGGTGCGCAGCATCTCACCCCAGCCACAGACTGTTTGCCCACCTTCCCTCTGGGAGGCGCTACAGGTCTCTCCGTTCCAGGACCAGCAGGCTCAGGAACAGCTTCTTCCCCTCAGCTGTCACCTTACTGAACTCTGCACCACGGTGATAGACCCTGTGTCGATGGGCCAGCCATGGAGTCTGTCTGCCAGTCTGCCAGTCCTTCCAGGAGCATCACACTCCAACCCCGACTGACCGGCTCTTGCAGGCTGCCCCCGGCTGCGTCCTCAGCGGACCTTGTTCGGTCGCCGCTGCTGGTACCGCTGCTCTCTCTCCATAGTATAGTCCGACCTGACTCACCAGCCACCTGTCGGACTCAGCCATTCTAACCACGTCAGCCTCTCACACTGACGCAACCGCTCTCGCTCACACATGCACACTCAGGTTAAAAAGGCTGCAGCCCTGCTGGATCCAGGCAGTCAGTCCACTGACTCAACTCTCTCCTGGATCCAGCCTAAGCCTCCCCCCCACCCTCCCCCAGTCTGCCACATATTTATATTAGCAGTATACACATACAGTGTACATACTCTGCACTTTACTGCTATTTGCACTTCTGGTTAGATGCCAAACTGCACAGAGTACAAGTACTGAGACAACAAAATGCAATGACAATAAAGTTGAATTAATCTAATCTAATCTTCAACTCATTAAGGTGATTCAGCCACTGACTCAGGAAAGACGTTGGCACCTGGATTATTATCAAGGGAGCAACTAATATCCTAAACTAAATTGGGATGTAATAGAGTTCAGTCCAGAGATAGTTGAGGTACACAAATGGCCCATCACCCCAGGCCAGCCTCCAGCTGGTATCCTTGTCCAGGCCCATGACCTACAATCTCAGACTCTTTTTATGCTCATGTTAATCATTGCAAGCAGGCACTTTCACTCACCACTAACAGCAATCTTCCCACAGCCCCCACACAGGTGTGCTGGTGCCTAGAAAAATTATACAGAATCTCAGTTAACAGGGTCTGCAGACACTCCCCCCATAGGATCCAGGGTGTATCTGGAGGTGAGTATACTGGGGTTGCATGCTGGGTGCCCCTCCGGGTAATAGGCACAAATGATTGTAGGGGCTTTGACATATATATGTACTAGGTTTGTAAGGTACTGTCATGTCTAGGAACATTCCCTGCAGAGGATAGGACTGCATCAGTCAACACGAGTGTAGGTTTGACCATAATCTACAGTGTAAATACAGTGTGCTCTACATACCTGCGGTAGATGGCCTCATGCAGCCTCTTGAAGTCATGTTTGGACTATTCATGTATCCTTGGGGTAACTTGGTCAACACTAAATGCTTCCCTTCCCACATAAAAACAGTATTCCCTAGTGTTTCCCAGTATTTCTCAGCAAGTGGCAGACTCCAAAACTCGTTGGATAAGTCCAATGTGGTCTTTACGTAAACGCAACGCGTTTGTTATCGGACATTACTATGGCAATAATGGTATTATCACAATGACATTTGACATTTATCTGATGGAGATAGAAAAGCATGGACGCTCGCGATTCGTTCACAACTTATACATTTCACACTATCAATTGATCAAACAAGTCATCAAATAAAAAAGAACACTGCTTCATTACCAGGCCACTTCATGACAGAAAAGCGGTGCTCTGTAGGCTAGCAACCCGTGCTCCTAACCTGCCAGTCTGCACTGATATTAGAGGAGCAGTAACAAGTGCAGCAACTTCGCTGCTGGACTTTAGTTATATTTCGTATATATATGTCATATGCCATCAAAGGGGGGAAATGCGACATGGAAATATGTCAAAATGCGGGACTGTCATACACAAATCAGCCTTAAAACAATGTTGTATCGATCAGCATACTAGCAATTTTTTGTTATGCTTGGTATAATGTTATGCTTGTTATAAAGAAAAGGTCTATAATACATTGAAACGACATTAAACTAAGATAATACGATGGTTATCATAATTTTTAAATCTTTATTAATGAAGAAAATACGACATTTGTGGTTTCTTTTTGTTGCTTGTGCAGCGTTCGCCACCATCTTGACAATGATTGTCGGAGATTTCTCATAACACTCGGTTTTGAGTGTGCCTCTGAAAAATCTCCGTTTGGAGGGCCATGTAGCCCTAGCACTTCGCCCTACCCCTCGATCCCAACAAGAATTGGGACACCCTACCCCTACGCATGAATGCGCAAAACGGAGGGGTAGGGCTAAGTGGTAGGGCCAAGGGGTGAATTGGGATTGGGCCTTTGACCACTGACAGCAGGTGGAGATGATAGAGCGCGCTTGAGAAACAGTTTAGGGAAGAGGAATCAATCTAAATATAAAATGATTGGTCACATTCTAAATAATAATGGCATAGGGCCCCTACTAATAATTAGATATAAATTAAACGGATTTTACCGATGCAAAGATGTTAGAAACAATGCATCGTGAGTTCATCCCAAATTTTATCTGGTGCACACTTTTTTAATCGGGGCAATCGCATTGTGAACTTTTGTGCCGGTGCACCGATGCGATGCAGTTAATGTTACCATCCCTATTTGATTGACAAGTGATCTCTGGGAAGTGCAGTGCAGAAACACAACAGCTATAAGCGCTGAGCACCAAAGATAACGACTAAAATAAAAACAACACAGCAGTGATTGCTTGGCACCAAAGACAAAATAAAAAAACATCACAACCAAAGATGGAGACAAAATTTTAAAACAAGGATCTCAAGGATTAACACTTAAATGATCACTGTGGGGAAATAGAATAATCAGGTCTATCAGAATGAGCTAGACTCTTTACTGCATGCTATGGTTCTCTACTAACAGCCATGCAAAACCTGTAGGAGCTTATAGTAGGGGCAACATGTTATATTTTAGGAAAAATCATCCTCATTTCCTATAAAGCCATGTGATGATGACGATTTCATGTACTGAAGCATGTTTAAATGGGACTAAATCTGGTCCAAACCCTGCGGTGTATATCATCCTCTCCTTGTATAGTGGTGTTGGCTTGGTGTCTGTGTTGTCAGTGTGGGTGTTTGTCTGTGTAGAGGTATACATGTCCATGTTAATACCTTTCTCAGTGTTGTTTGTGCTACTTCATTGTCATTCTGGCGGGAGTTAAGTACTTTTAATTATGCTGCAGCATCCCTCGCTCTCTAACACTCCTCTCCTTCATTTCACTTTTTTCCTTTCTCTCACTTTTCTCATTTGATTCCTTTTTTTCCCTGAATCTCATTTCTCTCTCTCTCTCTCTCTCTCTCTCTCTCCCTGTCGGTTTCTCCCTCACTTTCTTCATTTACAATCTCCCACACACTCCCTCTTTCTCAAATTCCATTTCAGTGTCTTGCTTTGGCAGGACATGCTGAGCTAGTGCCAAGGCAATAATGAGAACTGTCAAGCAGCGACAAATGAACAGGTGAGAGAGATGCAGGGAAAAAGAAAGAATGAAAGAAAGACAGACAGACAGAATGAAAGAAAGAAAGGAATAAAGAAAGAAAGAAAGAAAGAAGACGGGAGAGAGAGAGAGAGAAAAAGAGAGACATGAATATGAAGTACTAGTGCTGCTGTGAGTGCTGACAGTCCACTCACGCATGCATGGACACACAAGTACACTCCCATCTATCTCTCTTAGCTCGCACTACAGGGTTCCACCGATATGCTTTCCAGGCCGATACTGATGCCAATATTTTGGGATTGAACCTGCAGATAGCCAATATTTGTGCGAATGTTTAATATCTTTAAATTTGACAATTTTCAAGCTAAAAAACTCTCCAAAAAAATATAAGGATTTAGCTTTTCCTGAAACTTGGAGGAATTATGTATATTGGTATTGATTGACCCAAATGGTGCCTGCATCATTCATGGAGGGCGAGATGTTTACTGCTGACTTGTTTGGCTTTAAATTTGACCATATTCATGTAAAAAAAAAAATCCCTCCCCACATTCCAAGAATTCAGTGTTTCCCTCACTTATATTCTCGGAGGAAAAGCCTCTAAAACAGCATTTACACCACAAGACTAAAACTCTCCATTGAAACCCAAGATGGGGATAATACAATAACAATATTAACACATATTCATGTACACCTGTGTGTAATCTGATCAAAATGTTGCATAAAGCCAGTGTAGTAGATCAATTCCATAATAAATATTAGGGCTGTCAAACGATTACAATTTTTAATCAGATTAATCACAGGGCCGCTGTGGATTAATTTAGATTAATCACGATTAATACCCATTCATTATTAATTGTGTTTCATTTTGTGGGGGCAAAAAGACTCATGACAGAAGGCGATATATACACTTAACATGTGTTTTATTTCAACTATAGAACAGATATGGTGTCCAGATATCAAAATAAAGGGTGGTTTGGCGCAAGCCGGGCGTCGCCGAAGTACTTGCAGAGGAATCCCCGACTAATGTATGCTTCGCGTTGATGTGGTACTTTAAGCTGGAAGTGCTTCGGTGAAACGAAAACTCCTTCCTGCAGAGTGTGCAAACTACTTTATGTCGGTCGATTGTCCCGTCTTGGGTTTTTTTGTACTCAAACTTCCCATCGAGAGGGCCAATATGTTGTTTAGAGTCGTCCATCTTTATCGAGTTGGTTCTGCCGCCAGATAGCGTTGGAGCACCAATCCGCGCCAGTGAGTGGAATTGTGGGATTTTGAGTCATTGTGCGCTGCGCATGTGTTAATTGCGTTAAAATTTTTAATCAAATTAATCATGCAAATTAATTAATCTGGATTAACGCGTTAATTTTGACAGCCCTAATAAATATATAATCATTTAAACTGCATTATATCCATCATTATTAAAATAATTAATAAAAAAGGACAATATACAGCAACATATCAGCAAACCTTGTTTACCTATATGTCAACACATTTTATACATGTAACATGCTTTGGCTGTTCTGCTGTGTGAGGAAATATTTGACAGGCGATGGAGACGATACCGTAACAGCATGATAGATAACAGCCTGTTCATTTGCGTTTGTGTGTTGAGTTTACATAAACGTGTGCATATTGTATGTATTGTGTGTGGGTGTGCGTGCGCGTGCGCGTGCGTGAACCATAAATATTCAATTGGCGTACAGATGGATTGAAGTATTTACGTGTTTCTTGCATTATCGCTGAGCATGCTGACAGAGGATATGGAGAGATGTTGTCTTACAACCATTTCACCCAAATTGGATCATTCAGGAGAGCAAAGCACTCAGCAGTTCAACATACAAACGTGTCAAGCTTTACGTCTTGCGTCGGTTTGATGTTTGATCTTAGTTTCCATTTCAGAATGGGTTTGCTAAACTTAGTTTGGATTTTATTCCTCACAAATGTTTGGTTTTGTTTCTTATTTTAGTTATTTTTACTTTACATTTTGGTGTTTCCATGCCTGTAGAGTGTGGAAAAGTGTCCAACCGATATGGCTTTTGAAGGCCGATAGCAGATACAGATTTCGGATTGAAGATCCCAATAGCCAATATTTGTGCTGATGTTCAATATCTTTAAATTTGACCATATTGATGCCCTTTTTTAACATCCATTTATTCAGTGTTTCCCCTAGATTTTTATTCTTGTCAGGGTGAAAAAGCCTCTGAAACAACATTTAGGCCTTGGCACTGGTGGAACTAGAGTTTTATACATGGGGTGGCCAGGGGGTGGCCAAGGCTACTTCAGGGGATCCATTGTCCATGACAGAAAATTAGTGTGTAACCCTAACCTGGCATCTAAGGAGCATGAATGAATCCTATGATTGCTGATTAGAGGTAGAAGTGATAATTCACTTAACCCGGAGTTCTTCAATGTGGCAGATAGTGTGGTCCACTAGGGTTACTTCACTAGAATTCTTTAACATACTATGAATAGCCAGTGTCTCCACCTTGGAACTGCAGCTCAATTTCTTTCACACACACACACACACACACACACACATACAGTACTGTACTCACATACTGGAGAGACTTGGGTCACTCTGTTTTCATGAATATATAATCTGGGTCTATAAGTGTTAAACATCCAAAATATTTTCAGAAAATAAAGCTCAAGCACCAAGGAGATAAGATAGCATTTGTGCGTGACATAATTTGCTGTCAATGGCCCTTTTATGCTGATTCCAAGCATACATAGCATTGATATGATGCTCTGCCTTCGAATGGAGCTTAAACCCAGAATCTTTAAACAGCGCCTTTTTCCAGTTACAAAAGCCTGACTGTGGTGTGAAGGCAGATTCAGGTGTATTGGGCAGAGAAAAATGCCTACAGGCGAAACAATACTTACAGAATCTTGACTTAAAGAATATTCAAGCCATGAATTGTTCTTATTCCAGGAGCTGTTGAAAGCCCTTTTCCTACACTGTAAACCCGAATTAGTTAAATTCACTCAAAAAATTTGAGGAAACTGATTACCTCTAAATAACTAAGTTAATAAACTTAATGATCTTGTGTGCACAGTAATTGAAAGAAATGTGTCCAATTAACTAAAATGTTTAGCTCTCTGTGTACTCATCCTAATTGAGTACTGTAGGCCAACTCATTTCTTTTACTTACACATTAATCAAACAATATTTGTTAAGGATAGTTAAAACATTTAATTTATGTCTATGTAATGCATTTGAATTATTGCTACTAAAATAAACTGAGTTACACCAACTATCAAAACATAAAATTATTATTTTAGCGTAACTTGAAAATTATTGAAAGCCTACTCAAACCCTTTAAAACCGATTACCACAAATGAATCAAGTAGCGTTAACTTAATATATTCAAATAATCATGAACACAGAGTTACCACAAAATGGCACTTTATTAACCAGATTATCCACATCCTCAAAGTAAATAAGTAGAATGCAAAAGGACAAAGTCTGGATTGACCTAACTGGTAAAAAGGTTGGTCTTAAAGGACAATTCCGGGATTTTTCAACCTGGCCTCTATATCCACAATTATCGCCTATTATACCGCAAAATAGGTCCAAAAAGTGTCGGAATTGCTCCGGTAGATCGGCTCAGTCGGCAGTCGCGAAACGGGCTCAATGGCTGCAACGTAATCTGACGGGGCATAGAGGTGCGGTCAAAGTACGTCCACTAAAAGTGCTTGTTTTTGTCACTGACAGGCTCAGATTGTTATTCGTGTGTCTGACAAGTGTCTGACAACATTACGGAAAGGATCGCTACAGAAATAGACCTTTTTTAACCAGAAAACTAAAGTCTAGCTCAAGGAGAAGTCCCGCTCTGAAATGAACAGTGGACAAAGGTAGTCTATAGCGAGAGGGTTCACTTGTTGCAGGAAGAGGACGGTAGAAACCTGACAATGGTATTCTATGAAAGCTGCGCAAAGTCTTCCTCGTCATTTTGTTGGCACAGTTCGGAAATGCGCAAAAACGAACCATTGTTGTTGCTTTCTATACTCCAACACACGTCTCCAACGCTGATTTAGGTTTTCACCATCCTCTTCCTGTAACAAGTCAACCCTCTTGCTTTCATAGACCACCTTTGTCACATTCAGAGTTCAGAGTTGTTGGAAATGTGACAAAGGTGGTCTATGAAAGCAAGAGGGTTGACTTGTTGCAGGAAGAGGATGGTGGAAACCTAAATCAGCGTTGGAGACGTGTGTTGGAGTATAGAAAGCGTAGTTTAGAGTATTTGTTTTTCCCCAAAGATAAAAAACAACAACAATGGTTCGTTTTTGCGCATTTCCGAACTGTGCCAACAAAATGTTGAGGAAGACTTTGCGCAGCTTTCATAGAATACCTTTGTCAGGTTTCTACCGTCCTCTTCCTGCAACAAGTGAACCCTCTCGCTATAGACTACCTTTGTCCACCGTCCATTTCAGAGCGGGACTTCTCCTTGAGCTAGACTTTAGTGTTCTGGTTAAAAAAGGTCTATTTCTGTAGCGATCCTTTCCGTAATGATGTCAGACACTTGGATAAGAACACGAATAACAATCTGAGCCTGTCAGTGACAAAAACAAGCACTTTTAGTGGACGTACTTTGACCGCGCCTCTATGCACTGTCAGATTACGTTGCAGTCATTGAGCCCGTTTCGCGACTGCCGACTGAGCCGATCTACCGGAGCAATTCCGACACTTTTTGGACCTATTTTGCGGTATAATAGGCGATTTTGTGGATATAGAGGCCAGGTTGAAAAATCCCGGAATTGTCCTTTAAACAAAAGGCACAACAGAATGGGGTTTCATGGTTGACATCAACATCTTCCATCTGAACCTTGCAAAGACAAAATAACATTGCTACTACCACTGCATTGTGTGGCAGAGGGGTAACAATTTCAATGGGCAACAGAATGACCTGAGATAACTGCAAATAACCAATGCTTGATGTTCATAAAAAAAAATGTTTCTGAAAAAACTTTGCACTAAAAATTGCACTGAGGGTCACTGCAATGACCATCAAAAATGTCTCTCAATTCAAGTAAAACCAAAAACAGCAAGCCATGTAGAAGTTCAGTTTTGCGATTCAAACCAAAAGAGATTCAATAAAATTACATTATTCCAATGTAACAAAGAGTAACTAACTAGTTAACTAAGAGAATGTAAAAAAAGTGTTGACATTATTGCATGTAGCACCTCTAGAACTTAAGACATACAGTGCTTTTTTCTGTCCTCAAATACCTTAATAAATCAAATACTCTGCCTTTTTGGTTATGAGAAAATCACTAAGGTTCCAATCTTCACAGCATTCTAAAGTGCACAATGAGACCAAAACTGTGCAAGTACCCCAGGTTTATACACGCACACAGACACACTCACACACACATAGACACACGCACCTCCAGCTGAGTTTATTCCTTAATTGCCAGGTCACTTTTCAAACAAAGCAGGCAGGGTTTCAAAGGTTTTCCATCATCCAAACCCATTATGAGTCTTTGGATGAACGTAAAGGTGTAGGTGAGCTTTTTGGGATAGTCCAGATGCAGGGCATAAATCAGACCGTATAGCATTACGAGAGCTCCAGGCAAACTGGGGAAATCATCTATGATATTTTCCCCTTCCACCACCACAGCAACTTTCTCAGAGTTGAGCTCGATGACATCTGTAGCATCTCTGACCACAGAGAGAAGTGCAACAGGCAGCTCTAGGATGTCTGGCTCATCTGAATCTTTCACCTGAAATGGGCACAAATTGTGCTTTACTACTTGAAGAAACAACACGCTGAGTTCATCTTTCCTGAAAATGTGTATGCATCACACTTACATTCCATGTTTTGAAGAACTCTGAACCATCCTCATTCAAGTAGACAGGGAGACCATGAAGGACAACAGTGCGTCTTGTGATGACATCCAAATGTTCCTTTACAAGAGAAACAATGCAGGACAAGACATGATTTCACAGTTCAAATGTTACACTTGGCTTATCGTCCCAACAGATCCACGGATGATGCTGTCTCCCAGGTACTGCACACCACACTCTCTCATCTGGACAGCCGGAAGGGGGGCTATGTGAGACTGCTGTTCATTGACTATAGTTCAGCTTTCAATACCATAGTCCCCACCAGACTGGCTGGCAAGTTGATTGAGCTGGGACTGAACACCCCCCTGTGTGCCTGGATCCTGGACTTCCTGACCGCCAGGCCCCAGGTGGTCAGGGTGGGTAGACACACCTCCAACCCCCTCACCCTGAACACAGGATCCCCCCAGGGTTGCGTCCTCAGCCCCCTATTGTACTCCCTGTACACACATGACTGTGTGGCCAGGTTCAGCTCCAACACCATCATTAAGTTTGCGGATGACACAGTGGTGGTGGGCCTGATCTCCAACAACGACGAGAAGGCCTACCTGGAGGAAGTTGCTGATCTGTCACTCTGGTGCCAGGACAACAGCCTCCTCCTGAATGTCACCAAAACTAAGGAGCTGATTGTGGACTTTAGGAGGACACAACAACAGAGGACGTACTCACCACTGGGGATTAATGGGACTACTGTGGAGAGGGTGAGCAGGTATAAATACCTGGGAGTCCACATCACCGAAGATCTGACATGGTCCACACACACTGACACTCTGGTGAGAAAGGCGAGGCAGCGCCTTTACCACCTCAGGCAGCTGAGGAAATTCAAAGTCTCCCGGAGGATCCTTCAGTCCTTCTACTCTGGAGCTGTGGAGAGCATCCTGACAGGAAGCATCACTGCCTGGTTTGGCAGCAGCTCCGCTCAGGACAGGAAGGCTCTGCAGAGAGTAGTGCGTTCGGCCGAGCGCACTATTGGAATTACACTCCCCACCCTGCAGGACTTGTACACCAGGAGGTGCAGAACCAGAGCCTGCAGGATCATGAAGGATCCTCACCATCCCAACAACGGACTGTTTCAGCTGCTGCGGTCAGGCAAGCGCCTCCGTAGTCACGCTGCCAAAACAGAGAGACTGAGACGGAGTTTCTTTCCTCAGGCCATCAGGACTGTGAACTCTGACCTCACCAGGGCCCCCACCAAGACACACACACTGCCCCTCTTATGCACACACACACTTAGGTAAAGACTACACATAATTTATAGTATATTACATTCATACAATTTCCCTTACTACTATATTTTCATTTCCAAAGTGCTCTTACTGTATATATTGTGTTGTTTTTTTTATATAAGAGCTCTTACTGTAATTACTGTAATACTGTAAATATTGTGTTGTTTTTTTATTGTAAATACTGTGTACTGTTGCCTTTTGCACATTCCCGTTGAGCATTGCCACTTTTCATTTCACTACACACCCCGTGTGTGTATGTGACAAATAAAGTTCTTGAATCTTGAATCTTGAATTCACAAAATGTGTTGATTTAAAATCTAAATTAGGATTTAGACAAATTGTGTTTCCTGATTCAAGATTCAAGAGTTTAATTGTCACATACACACACGAGGTGTGTAGTGAAATGCAAAGTGGCAATGCTCAGCAGAAATGTGCAAAATAACAGGTACACACTATTTACAATAAACCAACACAATATTTACAATGTCAAAGAACCAACACAATATTTACAATAAGAGCACTTTATAAAAAAATATAGTAAAAAAAGGGAAAATTGTATGTGTAATATAAATTATAAATTATGTGTAGTCTCGTGTGTGTGTGTGCATAAGAGGGGCAGTGTGTGTGTCTTGGTGGGGGCCCTGGTGAGGTCGGAGTTCACAGTCCTGATGGCCTGAGGAAAGAAACTCCGTCTCAGTCTCTCTGTTTTTGCAGCGTGACTACGGAGGCGCTTGCCTGACCGCAGCAGCTGAAACAGTCCGTTGTTGGGGTGGTGAGGATCCTTCATGATCCTGCAGGCTCTGGTTCTGCACCTCCTGGTGTACAAGTCCTGCAGGGTGGGGAGTGTAATTCCAATAGTGCGCTCGGCCGAACGCACTACTCTCTGCAGAGCCTTCCTGTCCTGAGCGGAGCTGTTGCCAAACCAGGCAGTGATGCTTCCTGTCAGGATACTCTCCACAGCTCCAGAGTAGAAGGACTGAAGGATCCTCCGGGAGACTTTGAATTTCCTCAGTTGCCTGAGGTGGTAAAGGCGCTGCCTCGCCTTTCTCACCAGAGTGTCAGTGTGTGTGGACCATGTCAGATCTTCGGTGATGTTGACTCCCAGGTATTTATACCTGCTCACCCTCTCCACAGTAGTCCCATTAATCCCCAGTGGTGAGTACGTCCTCTGTTGTTGTGTCCTCCTAAAGTCCACAATCAGCTCCTTAGTTTTGGTGACATTCAGGAGGAGGCTGTTGTCCTGGCACCAGAGTGACAGATCAGCAACTTCCTCCAGGTAGGCCTTCTCGTCGTTGTTGGAGATCAGGCCCACCACCACTGTGTCATCCGCAAACTTAATGATGGTGTTGGAGCTGAACCTGGCCACACAGTCATGTGTGTACAGGGAGTACAGTAGGGGGCTGAGGACGCAACCCTGGGGGGATCCTGTGTTCAGGGTGAGGGGGTTGGAGGTGTGTCTACCCACCCTGACCACCTGGGGCCTGGCGGTCAGGAAGTCCAGGATCCAGGCACACAGGGGGGTGTTCAGTCCCAGCTCAATCAACTTGCCAGCCAGTCTGGTGGGGACTATGGTATTGAAAGCTGAACTATAGTCAATGAACAGCAGTCTCACATAGCCCCCCTTCCGGCTGTCCAGATGAGAGAGTGTGGTGTGCAGTACCTGGGAGACAGCATCATCCGTGGATCTGTTGGGACGATAAGCAAACTGCAGCGGGTCCATGGAGCAAGGGAGGAAGGCGCAGATGTAGTCCTTAATCAGCCTCTCGAAGCATTTCATGACCACCGAGGTGAGGGCCACCGGTCGGTAGTCATTCAAGCATGCTGGAGAAGCATTCTTGGGCACAGGGACAATAGTGGATCTCTTGAAGCAGGCGGGGACCACAGACTCAGCCAGGGAGATGTTGAATATAGTGGTGAACACTGGAGCTAGCTGATTAGCACAGGTCTTCAGTACTCGCCCAGATATGCCATCTGGACCAGCAGCTTTCCTGGTGTTCACCCTCGTCAGAGCCCTCCTCACACTGTGCTCGGTCACAGAGAGTGTGTGTTCATCCCCAGCGGTAGAACTCACTCCGGTTGCGCTAACGGTGATGTTGTTAGCCGGCGAGCTAGCGCTGTTGTTGCTAGCCTCAAACCGTGCATAGAATGAATTCAGGTCCTCCGCTAGGGATGCGTCGGCACTCACAATTGCGGGGGGTCTGCCCTGGTAGTCCGTTATAGTCCGTAGCCCCTGCCATAGGCGTCTGGTGTCGCGCTGCTCCATCTGCGACTCCACTCTGTCCCTATACCTCCTCTTGGCCTCCTTCACCGCCCTTCTCAGTCCATAGGACGCTGCCTTGTGCTCGTCCATGTTGCCGGATACAAGACCGGAGTTATAGGCAGCAGTGCGGGCGTTCAAAGCGTCGCGGATGGATTTATCAACCCACGGTTTTTGGTTAGGAAAGGACCTAACTTTCACCGTAGGGACGATGGTATCCACTAGCATTGCTATGAAGCTCGTTACTACTTCCGTAAACTCGCTGACGTCCCTGGAACTGGATTGGAACATGTCCCAGTCGACGTCACGCAGAGCGTCCTGCAGCTCAGCCTCTGATTGGTCAGACCACCGCTTTACGTCCCTCGTCACTACCGCTTCCCGTGCTATCCTTTGTTTATACTCCGGTAGCAGGAAAATGGCGGCATGGTCTGATTTGCCGAACGGAGGGAGAGAGACAGCCTTGTAGCCTCTCTTGAACGGCGTATAGCAGTGGTCCAACGTTCTTTCCCCTCTGGTAGCACACGTAATGTGCTGATGAAAGTTCGGCATGACTTTTTTTAGGTTCGCCCTATTAAAGTCCCCAGCCACCACCATAGCCGCGTCGGGATGCTTGTTCTGATGCCGACATAACACATCATGTAGGTCCGATAGTGCTACGTCGGTGTCCGCTTGTGGTGGTATGTAGACGGCTGTGGTGATGACCGAGCTGAACTCCCGGGGAAGGTAGAATGGACGGCATGAGATAGTCAGATGTTCCAGGTTCGACGAGCAGGAACGAGAAAGAGTCTTAATGTCCTTGGGGTTGCACCACTTGTTGTTGGTCATGAAGCAAACCCCTCCAAACTAAGAATTGTGACTCCAATTTAGCGTGTTGTGCCAATTCAAATGAAAGCTTGAGGACTTGTCAAGTGGTAGAGAACATCCACTGACAGTGTTTCCCCTATCATTATATTAGCCTGCTCCGCCAAGCTCACGTTCCGCTCTCCCTGAACACGGAAATTTGTTTAAAAACTAAAAAAATATGACATTTAAATTTGGCAATAATGTTCCTTAATTTTATGAATTATTCTTGAAGTGTAGTTATGAACACGTAATTCGAAGTAAAAAAAAAATGAAGATCACATCACACAATTGCAAGACCAACTCTGAGCGAAAGCAATGTAGCATGATTCAGGCTCACAGGAATTGGCCGCTGTATTCTTCTGTGTGCTGGAATTCTGCAGTGCTACTGTATTTTCAAGTATGTCAATTGACTAACCTGGAGATCATATATCCTCAGTATGTTGCGTAGTTCCGCTGCCATCCTGCCTGTGCCGCCTGCCTTAACCCTGTACAAGGCGATGAGTTTTAGACTGTGTCGGTCCAGCTCAGAGTAGAACTGGTTCAGAAGGTTTATGTTAGTAATGCGCTGGAACTCACTACAGATTTGTAAACAAAGAATGTATGGAAAAGTTGAGTGATTCAGGTGAGTGAAAACAATACAATCTATTGCAAAGAAAGAAAGAAAGAAAGAAAAGGAAATCCATCCATCAATCAAACCTGACTGTCAGTTCGGAGGGCTGGCCAGTTCTCCATGAAGTCCTTCACTGGGTTCCCTTTGACAACTTCTTGGCGACGCAGGGCAAAGGTTGTCTGCATTAGCTTCTCAATAAGTATAAAGTTTCTCTCCCTCTTCTCCACTTCTTCAACAATTTGTAGCCTGAGCTTCTCCAAACTAGCCTAATTTTCTCCTCTCGGGAAGTTGGGCAGATAGTTGACCTCTGCTCACCTGGACTTCTTTATGTTGCTGTGTGTTGACTCTCTGTCAGGATGGTTTTGGCTCCTCTTGCCAGCATTGACAGATACTTCTGCACATCCAGATTTTGCCAGTTTCGTTCTGTAGTTCCCCATCTTATATTTGAGGCTCACCTTCCACCCATACCACCCACTATTACTTCCTGCTTCTTTGAGACATGGGTGCGCTGCAACCAGTGCCTCAGCTGCTTGCCCTACTTGTTGATCACTCGGATAGGCTGTGAAAGTGTGTATTGTCCTAGCCATGTTCTCTAGGATTTCATGTTTTTGGGCTCTAGTTAATCTACATGGCTTCCCTGATCTTTGGAAAACAAGGTTTCCCTCTGCAAGATTGTACTCAACCTCGTATGAAAATGATGGGACTGAAAATACGTCAGGCCATCTTTGCTGGCGTGCAGAAAGGGGCACATGCGGGAGGATTTCAGTGTCATCTGTCCCAGTTGAATTGGCATCACCCTCTGTTCGCACAACTTTCAAGACAGCTTTCTGTGGTAACTCTTGAATGTCTACTAGACAGCAGAGCTGGCCATCAAAATCAGGATCCTCATATTGGAGAGAAAAATCAAAGTCTAGCCTTGGCTTGAACTTTTCTCTCATAATGGTCACCAGCTCATCCACTGAACCGGGTTGTGCCATCAGGGTCATTTTCATTGCTACATCAGTGGCTACGTGCACACGAAGCACAAAATTCTGTGGTGCTGCCATTTGCTGAAAGTATGAATAACACACACAATTGGCCAAATGAAAAACTACCTAACATCTACTGTCTGTTTGTATACATCATGAGGAGTACAGACAAAGCAAATATCATAAGTTACATGATAGAAACCCATTGCTCTTAGTCATTTTTAGAAAATGAGAGTATACTCACTTCAATGCAGCAATATAAACCGTTTAGGAGTCAGTAGTAGTTTTCCTTCAATGCTGTAGGCAGAGAGAGTGGATGGGTCATTCAGCTGGGACACTCAGGTTGAGTGGAGAGAGTTCGTAGGACCTCAAGTGTTCGATGTAGCAGGACTTGTGCTTTCTGGTAAGAAACAAAATATCACTATTGACAAGGAGGATCTGCTCAATTTTACCAAACTGAGGCAGTCCCCCTTCTTGTCCCACAGAGACAAACATCCCCACACTATATTCCGTTCCATCAATGGCAACCTTTGCTGTGCTGTACACAGTGTTGCTGTCTGTCCTTTGCTGCAGATAGATTCTGGCTACCTCAGAAAGTGTTGACACCAAGACAGAGGTGACACCTAAAGTTTGTAAATGAGGCTTGAAAAAACATGGCGCGCTGAGATAATATGCCACCGTGTGTTGATGCCTTGTTGCCAGAGTTTTGAGCACATTCTTAAAATTCTGGGTGCCATGCACAACATGCTTGAAAAAGCGGTGCTTCCCCTCAAACCACATAGTCCACAGATGGACAAGAGGGCCATAGCACTTAATGAGATCTGGATAGTGTTCAATGTAATGGTGCTTGGGGCGAAGCCTATACCTTGGAAAAAGCTCAAAAAGAGCTTGTCTGTGATCTCTAATTTTACTCTGTAGATACTGTATGGTTTCATCAGTGAATGTGGGGCACAGGACAATCTCCACTATCTCCTTCAAATCCATCAGCACAACCCATGCTCCATCTTCTTCAGGGACTATACCACCCACCATGAGAGGGAGCAGTCTAAGCAGTGTGGCATTTTCATGCCCATTACCACCGATTGTAGTGGCAAATGTCTTTGGAATAGGCTGTGGCTTATCAACTTTATCTGTGTGCTGGTAAGAGAATAATGCAATCTTCCTATTCAAATATTCCAAAGTGAAGTACTTGCGTGAAATCATCTCCTGAATACACAAGGCTAACTCTATAGATACAATGCCTTCAAGCAGGTCATGAAGAACATCAGGTGGAAAACCAGTGATGGGATGAAAATGATGTAAATTCTGTCTCAAAACACAATCTCGTTTTACACCATACTCACTCGGACTGACCCCATGCACAACATCTTGCACAATACGATCATGGTCATCTTTTGTTCTCAGAGTAAATGCACCCTCACTGACATCATGAGCTTGAAACTGCTCTTGTGTGGCTGTACAAAATCTACAGACATACTCTGCCCTGAAAGACTCCACAAAGCCTGCTAAACTATGAGCTGCAAGATTGTCTGCAGCAACACACAAGACCGTGCCCTGAATAGATTGGCCTATGGACTCAATGAACACACTATCTTCTTCAAGGGTGCGGATATCATGTAACAAAGGACCGAGTACTCTTTCATATCCACACCTTTGGAGGTCTGGTGATTTACACAGCACTGCAAGCTGAATTACGTGCAAAGCAGATCTGTATTTACTGGGTAGATCAGCAAAGACCCAATACACACAGCACAGTTTGTGTATTTTTCTTGACGTGCCCAATGGATTTGCCAGTTCAACTTCATCAATGTACAAGAAAAGTGATAGTTTAAGTTCTTCTGATGACATCATGTCATCAGAAGAAAAAAAATGACCCATCACGATGACTCTTGTACTGACCCAGTGGTGCATTTTTAGATTCCTGAATTTTGTCAAGAATGTCAGTGTGTTTGAACACTTCCTGAATCATCTGCAGTATAGGGACATATACTGTAGTGTGTCCTGGCTCCAGAATGTATTGTACTGGTCTAACAACAGGAAAGTTTCTTTCAACATGTTTTCCTACGCTTAGCAGAACCCAACTCTGAGCCTTTCCCAGTGGTACTAAGAAGAATATTGCTGTCCATTACAGCATTCACTACTTCATTGATGGTAGCTTCACTAACAGAGTTGCCATGCTTCTGTAATATATCACTGATCGTTAATTTGACAAGAGGTTGAGATAAAGAAATTATCTGACCCAAATGTTCCACTATTTCCTGTGATGCTAAGTCTGAAACATGTAGAATAGTTTGCATCTTCAAGAATAAAGCAGCTAAACTGTGGTTTAACTGGGCTCTCAACTGGATAGGGTCACACTGACTATCATCATCAACTGGTTCTGTACTTTGAGACTGGGAAGGACCCTCATCTGGGTCTGCAATGATGGTTGCCTCACTGCCATCGTTCATGGACCAAATGTCCTCGCAAAACGATGGAGGATGATGGAGGATTTTTTGCATGTGCTCTTGCTTTGTGAGTATTAAACGATGAATATACATTGGTGCTGTAGCCACAATTCTTATATGGACTGTTACCATCTCATGCTTTCTTAAATGACTCCTTAAATGACCTAGGAGAGCCTCCTCTGAAAAGGGCTGCTTGAACTCACACAGGGGACAGGTGAAGACCACACGTAATTGCAATTCTTGACACAAACCACCACTAGTCACCTCTTTATGAAACCTTGATAAGTGAATTTTTAGGGCATTGAACGACTGAAAAGTACAGATGCAGGAGTCATAAAGGCATGGCAAAGGACTGACTCTAGAAAACTGTCTATGCTGCAGACGATAGTGCCTCAGTAACCCTGCCCGCGTGCCTGCAGATGCTGTACAAAATGTACACTTCCACTCCATTGAAATTATCAGTATGTACAGTATATAGACTTGTTTTCTATAATGGCTTAAAGATGTCACTTAACTCTGCCATTTGAATGGATGCACCAAATGCAAGGAGGACAGTTTAGCCTTGACAGTAAAATGTCAGTACAACAATTGGATGCCTTGTATGTCGTAATTTGTATTTGGTATCGGCCTCAATCTGTGGAGAGAGAGTGAGAGAGAGAAACAGCCACACACAGAGCAACAGCATGCACACACACACACGCACGCAAACACCGTAACCATTCTGCAAAATTTCTATGTGGCAATATGTTTTTTCTAATGACCTGATCACATCTCAATTACCATTAAGAATAGCTTTAACCTGTCAGCTTTTACCAGTGTCAAGTTAGGCAGCACAATACTGATTGTGTAGATTATTTTATTACTATAAGGCTTCCAAATTGAAATCATGCAATCCATATAAGTGAATACCACAGCTTGCAGGGCATTAAAATGAGAGATTTCATCAGAAAAAGGCAACCTTTACATACCTTTACACCCTGGCTGAATGCAACACAATCAGTTTAAGCCTAAAAGGGGTGGAGAAGACAAAAACTAAGTTACAGTGAGCAGGCATTCTTTAGCAATCCAAGTTGACTTGGCTAAACAGGTATTTTAGAATTTAGCATTACCAGAGTTAGGCACACACAAAGTTTGCCAAATCTACAAAGAATAAATGACCTATTAACTTCATCTTGGTAACAGCTCAATCATGCATGTGTAGAACACCTTAATAAAACATTTAATTAATGTTAAGTTGCTTACTTTTGCTTCCTGTGTGGGTCTCAGAACTTGGTTTAAAGATAAAAGTAAACCCTTAATATAGAAAGAAAATACAAATGAAAATCGTTGAAAACATGGCTTGAATGGCTTAAGTAATAACACTGGCACAAGCTAATGTGTCCACTCATCTGACTGACAGCCACTGTACTTTAGATGACACGTGTAACCAGCTAGCTAACAGCAACCTTAGCTGTATGTGAAAGTTGAAACCCAATTTCGGCAGCTAGCGAACAACCATCAAGCGGTAGAGACTGACACCTCATGTCCACAAACATTACCTTTAATGGTACATGATACGGGCTAGCGAGCTGGTTAGCTACTATTAGTGTTAGCTACCGTAGCTGTCAACTATTAGGCTAGCTTCTCACTGTGAATACAGCAATCGATAATGACAACAAGCAATTGAATTTACTCACCAAATCAGCGTGGTTAACAACGCCACCACCACAATACCAACAATAGTGATGAGGACTGCAGCTGTCTCCGACTCCACCGAAATATGCGGCATTATGTTATCCGACGAAGTCTTCCCTTGTTGGTCCAAGTAACGTTACCCGCGCTGCTGCAGTCAGGCCCTTAAGTACAGGATCAAATCTTCCAATTACGGAGCACACACAAAAATGTAAATGTTACTGTTCTTAAAAACGCAAAATTTTCTGCAAACATCTATGTCAATGGGTAACATTGCCATGTAGAGTTAAACACTCACATTTATAAATTGTCGCGTTTTGTTCTGTTGTGTTTTTTTTTTTCTCCTTCGCTAAATCGGGTTCCCGCTTGATGGAGGCAATATGAACTTCAGAGTACGTTGATTTTAACCAACAACTGAGCGAGTGTCGTTACGCAGGAAACGTCAGGTCACATGTGCGAGTTTAATCAATTAGTAAAATAGCACTCTGAACTCAAAGAAATAGAGTCACTGGAAATCAAAACACCCACTTTAGTTCACAGTACTTGATTGTTTAATATTCTATTAACTATTTCAAGGGTTTTGATTATAATGCACTCTATTCTTATGAGTGTGCTATACTATTGGGGTTTACAGTGTAGTACCATGCTGAGTTCTGGGAAATGTCTTCAAACACGGCTGTACAGGACCCTCTTCTCTGGATCTTGAAATGTCTGGAATACACGTTAAATAATGAGTCATATCTCTATGGAAATGTATAATTAGGGGATCCACAAGATTAGATACTAACAGCTGCTAAATAAAATGTGTAGTTTTAAAGTATAGGCCTACCATTGGGTCCTTTTGGAACAGCATATCTGGTGCTTGATGCAGTTGGGAGGGGCTCGATGACATCTCCTGGCAGCTCTGGCTCACTGTCTTGCTCAGAGCCAGAGGTCTCTGTGTCATCCCTTGATAAATCTATTATATTAAAATAACACAAGAACCATTAGTGTATAATCACAATAAAAATGCCACAGCCATCAAAACAAGAACACACATGAATCAACAACCAACATTTTAAAGTGAGGCTTAATCTGACAAAATCATCTATTGTTACAAGCTGAAGCTAAACTTAAATTCTGAACTGGGAATGTGACTGACTGACTGACTGACTGACTGCCTGGTAGATGCTCTGACCTGGTGGTGGTAGACTGGGTCCTTGTGAAGTCTGACCACACTGACTCTGACTAGCCTCAAGGGAGCTGCTCTGGGGTCCAGTGGTGATGCAAGGGCTGGGGTCTGTTTGCACCTGGTCTGCCTGTTTGCTCTTCTTTAAAAATAAGTCTGATATCTCTCCCTTTCTTTTCATAGTTGTTTTATTTTATTTTTTTGCATTGACCCTATGCAAAAATAAGACATGGTTACATCTAAGCATCCAATTACCCACATTTTAGTCCAATCTCAATCTTAATTACAAATCCCCATTATCATAACTGTACCTTAAAATCAACTACCAGCCTAAGTTACTAGTTAGATCATGGCTAGCCCTACTCTGCAGTAAGTAGCTATAATGTCTTACACCTTTACGATAGCAAACAGGCTATCTGCAAATTGTGGTAATCTTTTGAGTAATGTTAACAGATTGATAATAACAATTGTTCATTTTGAGTTCACGTACGAAAATCTAACTGAGTTAATGAATTTCAAATTACTAAATGTTAACTTGCTGAACAGCTGTAGCCTACTAGGCCGTGGTTACACCTGTCTTTTCAATGCGATCTCGGTCATCCGATCACGCCAGGCTGCATGAAGTGACAGGTCGCTTTGTGCTTGCATTGTGTTCGGATCAGCCAGGCCACCTCGCGAGGTGGATGAGCTCGCTTTGTGTTCGGAACTCTGAATAGTCTAGACGCAATCAGGCACCTCAAAACGCATATAGCGGGGACACGTCATCAAATCACGCCCATTTCCCTCCAGTTCTGCCGCAAATTTTGTTATTTACCGGGAGGAAAAGCCATGGATGACGAGAACGATAGCAGACAGACACGGGGGCGCGGAGGTGAGTGTGCAGACGTACAGACGGGGCTGTAGCTGTTCACAGATGTGATCAAACGTATGCTTTCGCATATGAAAGTTCAGCAACCAGTCTGTATCAGTAAATGTTTTAAGGACGATGTTTTCCCACCAGTGCTGGCTGCGTTCTTGGACCCACATGCTTCTCTCCACAGATGTCGTTGCACCAAGAACCACAATGAATGAGCACATTGCGCGCCGCTGCTGTTGTCTCCTCAATAGCAAACGCCTTGTACGGGCCCTACCGCGACTACACACAATTCTTAACATAAAGTAAAGGAGCATAATCTCCCGCACATCCAGCACCATTTTCAGGGATTGTTGTTATGGTTATTTAAATACTGCGCGGGAACCGGAAATCCGAACACATATCTGGCCAAAGAGCTCGCATTTAACTGTCAAGTGTAGACGCACCACTTGTGTGTTCCGATTAGCAGATTCCGATTACCGAGATCGCATGAAACGACAGGTGTAACCACGGCCCTAGTTACCCCACATTAGCTAAACACTCGTATAGGCTACTGGTTAGGTAACTTACGACACTGCACTGTATGGCGGGTTAGGCTAAATTGGGAACCGATGTCTCTTATCTGATTAACTGTCTGTTATGGAGCCAAATTGCCAATATGCATCTACACAGCGACTCAACTTTCGTAAAAGTTGTTCAGGAAACCTAAACCCGATGCTAAACCTTAAAACTTACTTCAATATGGTGCTTACGCCGCAGGTCTGCCACAGCTCTGTCAGTCGCTCGTGTGACTCGTGAGCTGTGGAAAATATTCTCTCTTCCTCGTCCTCGATTTGAAAAAGGCGCCGCCGGATGTCAAAATAAACGCTTCTTTCAACAAGAGGTGAAATGAGATGTCAATCAGCATCAAACTGCCAGTGATAGTGAATGAAATTGGACACCTGGACACCCTTCTGGCTCCACTACTGGGCCTTGGGACTCTCCACTGAAGCTCAGGAAAATAATAATAATAATCATAATTACAACAATAAAACATTCATGATCAAAATGTCTCATTAGAATCAATTCAGGTTAGGCAACCAGTGTAATATTGATAAATTCTCAAACAAATGTTTAATCACTCAAACTGTGTCATATCTATCATATGAACATATCAACAGTATCGGCCCAATGTACCTCCAAACCCATATAATGGTCTAACCCTAGTGTGGAGGATGTTTTCTGCACATGAAAACAGTTGTGTTTGGATGGTGCAATGTACTGACGTGTTGATCATGTTTTGCTGTAGGCTGCTTTTATTTTATTTCAGTTTAATTTTTCAGGTAACGATTCTGTTTTACAGTACACAACACTGTCGTTTACTGCAGTGTTTTTTCTTTTCTATTTTCAATTGTGATTGTAATCTAGGTAGCTCATATTTTAAATTTATCGTTACTTATAATCTTGAAAGCTTTATTTTGAGCTATTTCATCACTTCCCCTGCCTCAAGTTCAAGTTCAAGTTCAAGAGGTTTATTCGTCACATACATACACGGGGTGTGCAGTGAGCTACCACGACGGCGTCTAGACACGGCCGCGCCATCTTGTTGTTGTTGTTGTTGCCTGTTGTTTTTATGTGTAATTTACCAGTTTACAGCAAGGGGTGTGTCAGATTAAAAGAATACTAAGAATATTCAAACCTAACCAACAGAAAGCAAGAAGCAGCTCTTTGAGGATAGTACCTGCTAAGAGAGTGTTATGTTTTTGCTGCTATTAGAATGCACCATTCTAATTAATGTAACAGTGATATAGGAAGGAAAAAAATACGTCAAAATAATAACCTGAATAAGAGAGGAATACAAAATCTATTAAAAGCCGGTGGGGCAGGTTTTCCAGGCATGGTTTGGATCCTCTTTAACCATTCAAGATTGGAATTACAGGGAAATAAAACATTAGCCATGTTCCTTTGTTATTTAACTCATTGCTCTAGACAGTTTATAGCCTCTTACGTTCCTGATGTAAACATCATTGCAAAGATGCTGGTTGTTTAATAGATAGACCAAAAGTAGACATTCAGTCACTTCCACTGAGGTAAATTCAGTTGATAGCCTACAGATAACTATAATTACGATATTCTAGCTTTCCAGGTGGACTTTAACATCTGCCTTCACCTCCTTGTTTCCCAGAAGGAGCGTATGGTTAGGTACCAGTCACATCAGCAAAAGCCTCCTCAGCCACTTCCATGTCGGCCATCTTCACTTTCACAGACAAAAAATGAAACAATGAAGCTTAGCGTAAATTCCATCCAAAAGGGTCCAACTGCAGACCTCTGGCCTCAGGTCCCTCAGAGCTCCGCCCACCTCAGGGCTCAGAGCTCCACCCACCTCAGGCCCCTCAGAGCACCGCCCACCTCTGGGCTCAGGCCCCTCAGAGCACCGCCCACCTCCGGCCTCAGGCCCCTCACTATATATACTGTGATATATATTACAAATATTAAACTACATCAATATTAGTATTGTATTTTCTTTCAGAAGTCTATAAATATATGAAGACTATATATACTGTGATATATATTACAAATATTAAATTGATAATTGTCACTCCAGTTATGTAAAACCTATCAGATTAAAAAATTACAAATTCCAGTGTAGCTGCAGGTGGTGATTGAAGGGGTCCAAGCACACCTTGAAAAAGAGAAAACATTCACAGTTAGGGTAATTATTTTATTCCACCATTTCTAGAGGTTTCTTGAAACTTGCGCACACAGGAATTTCAAGAGTGTCTCTAACTTCAGACATGAACCAAATGTAGTCATCTTTACAATCGAACACAAACAAAAAATTCTCCATCAATTCCTCGTGGTCTTCGTTGTGTGCCTGACGAAGTTTTTCTTCGACTTCCTTTTGACGTGTCAATCCCAACATGAGATAGGGAGGTTCTTGTACTTTTCCTTTCAGCCGGTGGAGGTTGTTTCTTACCCACTCAGCTCCCAGGAGTGCGCTCTTGCCATGGTCTACAAGACAAAAACAGTTTAAAGTCCTCTTACAGTGATCCATAGAACAGTTCTACAGCTCTAAACATTTGTCACCAACCTATGGAAAAATGCAAGGTCAACTGTAACCTAATTTGTGTTACCATTGGCACAGTTCACCCTACTACTAATGGTGCATTCCATTGTACTCGGAAGTCGATAATTCCGTGTCGGTATTCCTGAGTCCAATCTAAATGTGTTCCACTGCATCTGCTCGGGAAAACATGGACGCCCGCAGCAAACTCATGTTTGTATGGCAAGTCTCTGAATTTCACAAGCATCTAAAGACCTACATCAACAACTACTAGAGCACCATTAGTGAAGAGAAACGGCGCATATCAGTGAACTAGTTACGTTACCGTGTCGTGTACTCATACCCGAGTTCCGAGTACAAGGGAATGCACCATAACCTGTCTGTCTTCAATCAACTGTCCTTGCATCTCCACCAGAACAACCTCTTGGATCCCCACCAGTCTGGGTTCAAGGTGGGTCACTCGACCGAGACTGCCCTCCTGGCAGTGACGGAGTCACTCCATGCTGCTAGAGTGAACTCTCTCTCCTCTGTCCTGATACTCCTGGACCTGTCGGCAGCGTTTGGCACGGTGAACCACCAGATCCTCCTCTCCACCCTTGAGGGGATGGGTGTCTCAGGCTCTGCACTCTCCATGTTTGCATCCTACCTGAAGGATCGCTCCTACCAGGTGACGCTGAGAGGGTCTGTGTCAGAACCACGCAGGCTCATTACTGGGGTTCCGCAAGGCTCGGTTCTGGGTCCTCTTCTTTTTTCCCTCTACACAACATCTCTTGGTTCTGTTATCCACTCCCACGACTTTTCCTACCACTGCTATGCAGATGACACCCAGTTGATCCTGTCATTTCTCCCCTCTGACACAAGTGGAGGCACGCATTGCTGCGTGCCTGGCAGACATCTCGGAGTGGATGTCGATGCACCACCTGAAGCTCAACCTGGACAAGACTGAGCTGGTCTTCCTCCCAGGGAAGGGCTGTCCGCACCGAGACCTGGCCCTCACCATTGATAATGCTGTGGTGATGTCAACTCGGACTGCAAGGAATCTGGGTGTGACCCTGCACGACCAACTGTCGTTCTCGGCAAACATCACATCAGTGACACGCTCCTGCAGATTCCTCCTCTACAACATTAGGAGGATTCGCCCCTTCCTCACTGACAAGGAAGTGCAGGTGCTCATCCAGGCTCTTGTCATCTCCCGCCTGGACTACTGCAACTCCCTCCTTGCTGGTGCCCCGGCGTCTGCCATCAGACCTCTGGAGCTTGTTCAGAAAGCTGCAGCTCATCTGGTGGTCAACCGCCCCAAGTTCTCCCATACAACTACCCTTCTCCGTTCTCTACACTGGCTCCCTGTAGCAGCTCGCATCCAGTTCAAGACCCTGGTGCTAGCCTATAGGGCAGTGAAAGGAACAGCTCCTTCTTACCTCCAGGCTATAGTCAAGCCTTACACCCCCTGCCCGACCACTTCGCTCTGCTGCCTCGAGGCGACTGGTTGCCCCATCACTCAGAGGCCCCTGCGGCCGATCTACACAGTCACGGCTTTTCTCTGTTCTGACACGGCAGTGCAGTAGTGCCATTGCCTTATGAAAGTCGGAACAAACTTTTAAATTAGGCCTTGTACATCTAATATGAATGAAGATTCAGCAACTGGATAGCTTATTTCTCGCCTCAAATTTGTTCCGAAACAGATTTTGGTGGACTGCTAAGGTGAAATAAGTGAAAGTTTACGTATGTGACAGAGGGCTCTGTCAGTTGCCACGGGCAGCACAAATAGTTCATCCCCACACATCATTTCACGTAACACTTTGCCGGTTACGCTAAGTCCGGGGGTGCACACTCGGGCCACAGCAAAAGTTATCCAGTCACACACTCGCACACAGACACTCACACACAACCTCTAATTCCCCGTTATCACCGTAATAGTGCTATGCTAAAGAAACACCCACACACACAGCAACTTGGTTTTAAACTTTATTACTAATTAATTACTTACGTATATCTCACTGCGGAGAAGTGAGGGGATCCTGTTGTGTGGGAACTCGCTACTGCTGATTCCAAGCATCCAAGCCGAGGCTATGCAGCATGGGCTGGCTTTGTAGTGCCTGACCCATAGTGCGCATGCGCACAAATGCCATCAAATGGGCAATACTATTACTTAATTGTTTATATGTATAGCAAATGGATGGAATGGGTAGCCATAGTATTGTTTGTTTTTGTTATTAATTGCATTATGTAGATGCTTAATTATTTTCATTAATTTTGTTTTCGTCTGGCCAAATGCATACATTATTATAATTTATGTTATATGAGAAGATGATAATTGCATTTGGTTTGTTCCAATGGGAGGGATCATGGGAGTGTGGTATGACGGTGTAGGTGGCAGCATCCCCAGAGTATTGAGCTGTAAGTAACAAACCTGGGGTCCGTTCCAAGAAGCAGGTTCAACAAACTCTGAGTCTAACCCTGAACTCTGAGTTGATTAACTCATAGATAGGAAACTCTGGGTTTTCGGTTCCAGAATGGCTGATCTGAGTTAGTTCAATCAACTCTCGGTATGTTAACCCTGAGTTAAGCGCGTGCCTGACGACAATAAAAAGCCATCATCAACAGAGGTCCGATACTACGTTTCACCATGGCAACCGGCAAGCAGAAAAGGTCGTCGTACGTCACCCCACTGGAGTTGGAAGTGCTACTACGTGCATTTGGGGAGTATGAACACATTTTCAAAAAGAAGAGCAACACAGCTGCAGCGGCAAAGGAGGGAATTGGCGTGGGAGAGAATCGCTGCCCGAGTCAATGCGTACGTTTGAATGCAGTAGTGTATTCATTTAACATTTAACCACACTTTCTTATAATATTACCTACATGTGAGAAAGTGGTGGAATGGTATTGGGGGAATTTTTTTTTTTAATTTAGGTGCAATCCCACGGGCGCAAAGCGCACTTGGCAGCAGCTGAAAATGAAATATAAAAACATACTTCAAATGGTGTACTTGGGGCGGCAAATTAGAAAGGCAGATCTAGAAATTTAATTACTGGAACATAAGTTAGAGGTGGGTGCATGGTCACAGGTGAAATGTGTTGTTGGAATAATATAAAAATACTAACTGTTGCTTTTGTGTTTGTAGGAATTAAAGAAGACCAAATGAATGCTCGGGGTGGTGGTAGCTTAATCTGTGAACTGTAAACGGCATATCTCAGACAGCTCTTCCATCCTGGACATAGAACATCTAATCGGGGTCTCAAAATCCTCTCCCGACATGAGGCTATGCAAATTACTTCCGCTTGAATATCGATCGGGTTACCGAGGAAAGGACACGCCATGTCCAACAGCTGCTTCAGGTTCAGCAGAGGGAGGAGACAGGAAGAAACTCAGGGTTTGTTAAAGAAAACCTGCCAGCGAGCAGGTTAGGTTCACAGAGTCAGTAACCATGGTAACTGACTCAGAGTTTGAGTTACCTCTCTTTCTGGAACGGAAAACCCAGAGTTTCCCTCATCTCAGGGTTAACAAACTCAGAGTTTTCACTAAACCCGCTTTCTGGAACGGATCCCTGTAGATTGGATTTTTCTTTTGGTTTATGGTTTTTGTAAATACTTCATTTTTCTTAAATGTCACATTTTTGGCCGAACTATTTTGTCTTGTACTTATCCTTTTTGTAAATAAACCTTCTTGCACGGACGTTCTGTTGTGGCGGAGCCAATTATTCTTTTGAAAAAGGACTCAACAACACCAACACGGTCATCTCTACCTGACAACGTACTTCATACAACGGAACCCCACTACTCATGCTCAAACCCCATTGGCTCACAGAACTGGGGCCTGAGGATGCAGGTCATGCTCAACCCCCATTGGCTCGCAGAACTATAGGGGCCTGAGGATGGAGGTCTGCAGTTGGACCCTTCTCGTTCAATCAGGAAGGCTACTTCCCCCCATTCATATTTTGTCAGCAGATCAAGCACGCCCTCAGTTATACATCGTCCATTCACCAACCCACACACCTTTCTCCTCCCCTTCCTCCCTCTCCAGCATCCAGTCACTAACCATTTCCTTCTATTTGTTTCCCCTCAGTTGCTTCCGTGTTTCTGTGATTTCAGCTGCCTAAACCGCACCAGATTGACGCACCACCACCTGCATCATGATTGAAGTAGGATTCATTGGCAATCAGGAAGTAACACCTCTGCTGACTAAATCATCTGTAAACCAGTTGAAACCCAAAAGGACTAGAATTATCAGGCCACCTACGAGTGCTGAAAAATAGTAGAAATTAAGGCTGGGGTAGAGGGGGGAAATTACCAACATGGTTGCTCTGGATGCTGGGTGCTAACAAAAAAATTTTCACACTTTGGGCACTGTGAAGCCCTTTGAGACTGGAATGGTGATTAAGGGCTATATATATATATATAAAATAAACTAACCTAGCATGAATGGGGCTTTAGAGGACACGATAAACAACAAATTACATAAATTACTCGTACGGTGCAATCACACCTACCATTTGTTTTCTTTGGTCCGAACCATAGTTGATTGGTTCGTTTAGGTTCACACCGCCCAACTACAGGCGAACCAGGGCTTGTTATTGGACAGAGTTTTGGTAGCTTGTTGTTCTGTGAGATTGGAAACTTTGGGGAGCGGGAATCCAGTTCCAGTTCTTTTAATGTTTGCTGAACATGATGGACTTGTCTGTGCACTGTAATTTACCATCTCTGGTGTTCATACCAGGTTAGAACACGTGTAAATAGCTGAATGTGAGCATCAGCCGAGACTGCGGTTTGCCCTTGGTTCATTTTGTTATGCCTGACTTCTGATGGTTATCAGAAGTCAAATAAACTATTTTCCCAAAAATAGGAAAATACCAAAAAGAAAATACCTCAAACTCAGAAAATAACTCTAATCCGCTCTACCGCAAATACTGGGCCCAAGGCAGGAGCTGTGGTCAATAGACCATTATCAATTATCTTATTGTAAACAGTCACAAGGAGCGCAATGTTCAATTGTCATATGTTATCATTAAAAAATACATCCAAGCTTATTTTAAAATATGTTTCTTTAAAAAGGGTGCTTTAAATAGCCTAATCCCTAAACAGAAACACAAACACCCCTCCTACTCTACCACACTTGGTCTCTTCCCCTGGGAACCTTCTATTTAAATCAAATGGACCCTCCTGGTCGGATTTGGCAGTTCCCGGTCTATAGCAGAGGAAGAGACAAGTGCAGCAGAGAGGAGAGGTGACAAACAATTTAAACAATGTATAAAACAATGTATTATGCCAGTATGATGTCTTGTTGTGAGTGTTGCATCGGTGCCTTACTTTAGGGCACAGGGTTTCCCTGTGACAGGGACAGTTACTGCTTTCAAGACTGTGACATACAAAGCAAAGACCCATTCTACCATGTGCATACCCACCAAACTCATGCCCAGCCATTAAAGCTGCACAACACAGTTATGCCACCAGCTGCTACCATCACAAACCCCTTTGTTGGTGATAACGGGGACAGTTACTGCTTTCAAGTCTGTGACATACAAAGCAAAGACCCATACTACCATGTGCATACCCATCAAACTCATGCCCAGCCACTAAAGCTGCACAACACAGCTATGCCACCAGCTGCTACCATCACAAACCCCTTTTCCCCTTCCCATCTGGGGAGTTTCATCCAGAGCACACCAGTCTCCTGTTATCCTCCATGCTCCACATGCCCAGGGCTGCACACCTCTTGCTGTAACCCACCAACAGACTCTAACTATGGACGTTTACCGGAGCAAGGACATAATCAGACTGTACAGTTAAAGGGCTCTTTCCCCAAATGTGAGTGGCCAAATACACGTGTACACCAGATTCACCGTGCACATTACCAGCTTTCGTCGGAGAGTGAGGAAGACTACGATCACAGAGAAAGAGTCCCCACCTTATGTCCGATGGCGCCACTCCATGGAAAGAGTTCCTGCACAGGTTTGAGAGCTGTGCTAAAGCTAATTGCTGATCAGAAAAGACTATGGCTATCCACTTAAAGTTCTGCCTGGTGGGTGCAGCAGGGGCGATCATCCACAGAAATCCCCGGTCTTCACAGTGGGATTACAGCCGCCTGGTGGAGAAAATGGAAACTGCATACGGCCCTTCTTCGGAGCATGCAGCTGCAGTGGCTATTGAACCGAGACAGCGTGTCCGCAAACTGGGTGAGGCTCTTCATGTTTTAAGACATGACATATATGGGAAAGTGTCAGTAGCCTACAGCAACAGGACGGAGACTGAACAGGACGCCATAGGCGTTGAAGTTTTCACTAACGCTGTAGGGAATGCAGAAATTGTACAGAAACTGTTAGAACAGTGGCCCCACACACTAGCCCAAGCCTATGACATTGCTCGCCGCCATGAAACCACCAAGCGGACGGCATCATATGTCACCAGCCTCATGCACTCAGGGGCGCGCAACATGACTGAACGGAGGTCCCGTGCTGCTGTGATCAGGGAGGGAACTGAGGAGCAAGCAGAGACTGCTGCTGTCACGGTCTCGGCCGTGCCTCCTGTGTTCCCTGTGTGTCTCTACCTGTCTGTCTCTGTCTGTCTGTGTGTTTGTGTTGGTGGGCGTGGCTTCAGACTCCGGCTCCTCCTTGACTCATCACCACCTCCCGCTCACCTGCTCTACCCCGCACACCTGCTATCCATCAACCATCACCGCCAGTACAAATACCCCGGCTTTCCTCCCAGATCGTTCCATCGCCAGATCGTTGATTCAGCCAGTGTGGTCAGCTCACGTTCCCGGCCTCTACTACGAGTGATTTCTAGCTCTCTGTATTCCTTCGTATCTAACCGTGTCTCTCTTCCACCCCAGGATCTCAACCCGTCACCCTGCCATACCGCTCTTCTCCCTGCCTGCCTATCTGTCCATCATCTGCCTGCCACGCTCGCCACCAGTCCCTCCGGCTTCTCCCCGCTTCCGCCTCCAGCTCCTTCCCCTGTCTCCGCTCCAGCCTACCCCCCGGATTTCCCCTTCTCAATAAATCATTGTCTATCCATACTCTGAGTTTCGGTTCTGCATTTGGGTCCAACCTGTGACTTTGTAACAGAACGATCTGGCCACGATGGACCCAGCGAACCCGGACTCGGAGGCCGCCTCGCTCCGGAGAGCAATTGCCAGCCAGGGCGAGTTCTTGGGGCAGCAAGTTCTCCGGAGCCTCACCGATAACCAGGCTATGCTTCAACAGATCACCCAGCTAACCAACCAGGTAGCTATGCTAACCGCTCAACTCACTCCGCCAGTCTCCACAGCCCCGCTCTCCCAGCCAGTCCTCCCAGCTCCGTCCCCGGTGTCTCCACCCTCCCGGGAATCCTATGCATCGGATCCGGAACCCTTCTCCGGGGATGTGAATAAATGTTGAGGTTTCGTCCTCCAATGCTCCTTGGTTTTCTACCAGTGGCCACAGACCTTCCCCACCGATCCAGCTAAGGTACGCTACGTTATCGGCTTGTTGAGAGGCAGGGCCCTGGCCTGGGCAGTGGCCGCTAACTCCCACCAGCCTCTTGTTTCTCTCACATTTGACGATTTTATTTCTGAACTCAAGGATGTTTGATCACCCCGACCATTGGGGAGACGCTTCCAAGCGCCTAGCCAACATCCGCCAGGGAGCCCGCAGCGTGGCCGAGTACTCGGTGGAATTTAAGACTTGGGCAGCTGATGCTGGGTGGGACGACCCGGCGCTTCGGGGTATCTTTTTAAATGGTCTGACGGAGCAATTACAAGACGAAATAGCCACTCGTGACGAACCAAGTAATTTTAAATCCCTTGTCTCCCTAGCCATCAGGTTAGACAACCGTCTGCAGGGCCGGCGCCGGCAAGGAGCGGTTCGTTTTCCTCCACCAGGCATCGCTCGCTCAGCCCCTCCTCCACTCGCTGTGCCAAGAGTTCCGTCGCCTTCCGCGGTCCCGGCCCCGTCATTCGAGGCTTCCCATGGGGGGGAGCCCATGCAGCTGGGAAGAGCCCGCCTGTCGCCGGCTGAGCAGCTCCGCAGGATACGAGCAGGTGAGTGCCTCTACTGCGGGGCACCCAACCACATTCTTGCCACCTGTCCTATCCGGCCAAAAGACAGGGCTCACCAGTAACTATGGGGGTGCTGGTGAGCCAAACGGCCTCTTCCCCCTTCCCTCGCATGCAGTTTAAAGCCACCCTGTGCTGGAACCAGGAGACCCTACCCCTGCTGGCTCTGGTGGATTCTGGCGCCGATGAAAATTTTATTGATTCGGAGCTCGTCTCCCAGGCCGGCATTACCACCGAGCCACTAGCCTCCCCGCTAAACGCCAACGCCTTGGACGGGAAACTCCTGGCTCACATCACTCACCAAACAAGACCCCTGCTCCTCATCCTCTCCGGCAACCACAGGGAACAGATCCGCTTCCACCTGATCTCCTCACCTCATGCTCCCGTCATCCTTGGACACCCCTGGCTGAGACTTCATAACCCCCACCTCGACTGGTCCTCAGGCAAGGTAACCAGTTGGAGCCCATTCTGTTTATCATCATGCATGCAATCTGCTCTTCCCCCCACAGAGGGCGCTGCGACTCCACCTGTTCCTGAACCTCCGGACCTCTCATCCGTTCCGTCCACCTACCATGACCTGGGGGAGGTGTTTAGCAAGCAACTGCCACTTTCTCTGCCTCCGCATCGTCCCTACGATTGCGCCATTGACCTCCTCCCTGGAGCTACACTTCCCTCGAGCCGTCTATACAACCTCTCTCGGCCGGAGAGAACCACCATGGAGATATATATCAAAGACTCTCCGGCTGCAGGCATCATCCGGCCATCATCTTCCCCGGTTGGTGCCGGTTTCTTTTTTGTCTCCAAGAAGGATCTCTCCCTGCGTCCATGCATAGACTTCCGGGGCCTAAACAACATCACGGTCAAAAATAAGTACCCTCTTCCACTCATCGACTCCGCCTTCGAACCTCTCCAGGGGGCCACTATATTTTCCAAACTGAACCTCAGGAATGCTTACCACTTGGTCAGAATCCGGGAAGGAGACGAGTGGAAGACGGCATTCAATACACCTCTGGGCCACTTTGAGTACCTGGTAATGCCCTTCGGCCTGACCAACGCCCCTGCCATCTTCCAGGCCCTCGTCAACGACGTGCTCCGGGACTTCCTCAATCGCTCTGTGTTCGTCTATCTCGACGACATACTCATCTTTTCCCGGACTCTGGAGGAACACACCCAGCACGTCAGGCAGGTGCTCCAGAGACTCTTAGAGAAACAAACTCTTCGTGAAAGCCGAGAAGTGTGAGTTTCACGTGAGTTCTGTTGGCTTCTTGGATATATTATCGAGAGCGGGCAGGTGAGAGCAGATCCGGGGAAGATACAGGCGGTGGCAGAGTGGCCAACACCTTCATCCCTGAAGCAACTACAACGCTTCCTTGGGTTCGCCAATTTTTACCGCCGCTTCATCTGGGATTACAGCCGCATAGCCGCACCGCTGACCAAACTCACCTCTCCAGCTGTCCCCTTCTCCTGGTCCCCCGAGGCAGAGCAGGCTTTCGCCCAGCTGAAGGAACGCTTCACCTCCTCACCTATCCTGGTACACCCGGACCCCTCGCGTCAGTTCACCGTGGAGGTGGATGCCTCCGACACGGGGGTCGGGGCAATCCTCTCACAACGCTCCGGCACTGACCAAAAGCTCCATCCCTGTGCCTTCCTTTCCTGTCGTCTATCCCCGGCCGAACGCAACTACGACGTGGGCAATCGTGAGTTGCTGGCGGTAAAGTTGGCCCTGGAGGAGTGGAGACACTGCTTGGAGGGGGCGGAATATCCGTTTATCGTCTGGACAGACCATAAGAATCTCGCCTATATACAGTCTGCCAAACGCCTCAACTCCCGCCAGGCCCGTTGGGCCCTTTTCTTCAGGCGCTTCAACTTCACCATCACCTACCGTCCCGGTTCCCGCAACATGAAACCCGATGCTCTCTCCCGCCAGTACCTCACCCAGGAGGCTCCACCCGACCCTGACTACATCCTCCCGTCATCCTGCGTGGTGGCCGCAGTCACCTGGGAGGTCGAGCAGTTGGTGAAGCAGGCACAATGGGACCAACCCGATCCAGGTAACGGTCCTCCTAACCGCTTGTTTGTCCCTGATTCTGCTCGCTCCCAGGTCCTCCAGTGGGGTCACACGTCCCGCATTGCCTGCCACCCAGGGGTGGGCCGCACCTCGTCCCTCCTCAAGAGACATTTTTGGTGGCCATCCATGAAGGCCGATGTTCGGGCCTTCGTGGCTGCCTGCACGGTTTGCGCTCGGGGCAAATCCTCTCATCAGCCTCCCACCGGCCTGCTACGCCCTCTGCCTGTCCCCGGTTGCCCCTGGTCACACATCGTGTTGGACTTTGTCACCGGTCTGCCTCCATCCCAAGGTAACTCCACTATTCTCACCATTATGGATCGTTTCTCGAAATCTGCCCATTTTGTCGCTCTCCCCAAACTCCCCACAGCCCAGGAGACGGCCGAACTAATCACCCTCCATGTTCTGCGCCTCCACGGGATCCCTTCAGACATTGTCTCGGACCGGGGGCCGCAGTTCATCTCCCAGGTCTGGAGGTCCTTCTGTCAGGCGCTTGGGGCTTTGGTGAGTCTCTCCTCTGGCTTCCATCCACAGACAAATGGGCAGACCGAACGAGCCAACCAGGACCTGGAGTCGGCCCTTCGCTGTGTTGCCGCCCGCAACCCCACTGCCTGGAGCTCACAGTTACCTTGGGTGGAGTACGCCCACAACTCCCTGACCAGCGCAGCCACGGGGGTGTCACCATTCGAGGCTTCCTTGGGCTACCAACCGCCCCTGTTTCTGGCCCAGGAGGAGGAGATTGCCGTACCTTCTGTTAAGACCCACCTTCGCCGTTGCCGCCGGATCTGGAGGGAGACGCGTGCCAACCGCCACCGGACTCCTGCTCCGGACTACCAACCGGGGCAGAAGGTATGGCTCTCATGTATTCCTTTGTATCTAACCGTGTCTCTTTTCCACCCCAGGATCTCAACCTGTCCACCCTGCCATACCGCTCTTCTCCCTGCCTGCCTATCTGTCCATCATCTGCCTGCCACGCTCGCCACCAGTCCCTCCGGCTTCTCCCCGCTTCCGCTTCCAGCTCCTTCCCCTGTCTCCGCTCCAGCCTACCCCCTGGATTTCCCCTTCTCAATAAATCATTGTCTATCCATACTCTGAGTTTCGGTTCTGCATTTGGGTCCAACCTGTGACTTTGTAACAGCTGCAGCATTTCCAGCAGCCAGATGGAAGCCTAAGCCTTCTGACCCCAGCCCACAACACGTTAGACCCCTTATGTGACCCCAACTACACCCCATCTAAACGGAGAGGCCGTAAGGACATTAAAGGTCCCATATTATGGAAAACGGTTTATTCCTGGCGCTTATACATGTTCCACAGGAAATTACTTCCCTAAGCAGCTGAGAAAATTTGAAATCTGGAAGTCAACCCGTTTTTCTGTATTTTCCTTTTTCCCAAAACGGTGCCAAAGATAGGAGAAAAACAGCCCGTTTCAGAAAATGGTTCCTTTGGACGTCATAAGGTGCAAATCCAGCCCCTCTCAGAGCATGCCCACGCCCAGTTGAACAACCAATCCCATTTACGTCGTCGCAAAATGCAGCTCACGGCAGCGCCGCAAGCCGTTGCTTATGGTGCATTCCATTGTACTCGGAAATCGATAATTCCGAGTCGGTATTCCTAACTTCCAATCTAAATGTGTTCCAGTGCATCTGCTCGGGAAAACATAATCGCCCACAGCAAACTCATGTTTGTATGGTAAGTCTCAGAATGTTACAAGCATCTAAACTCAACATCAACTACTACAGCGCCATTAGTGAAGAGAATCGGCGCATATCACATTCGGACGCCGTTTTTTCCGAGTACACTGGAATGCACCATTACTTTGCGACGACTGAAGCTAAAACAACATATCAGGAGATATATCAACTCTCCAGTTATTATTTTGTAGGATGCAGGCAGCAACATAGATCCCTGCACAGTCTCCCAACACGCGAAAATGCCAGGACAGAGTGGATTAATTTTATTTTTAACGGCAACGGCTACAGTTTTTTCTGTGTGATGATCAGTCCTCAGACTGCTTGAGCAACGGCAGGATTAGCATCTAAATTGAAGCTTAAAGATGGAGCAATTCATAAGGTACGTGACCCATCTGCAAAATTGGAATCTAAGTGTCACCATGTTTTGATTTAATTTACCAAATTAGTCTGGTTAGTATATTCACTGCTGGTTAGCTAACGAGCTAGCGGGGCTAGCCACGGGCTTGTTGGGCGTGGAAGAAGTAAGAAAACTAAAGCTGGAGTCATTAAAAGTAAAGTAAAGTAAAAGTAAAGTTATTGGTTGGAGTCAGGACTCATCTTAAAGTTATTTGTTGGGACCAGTGTCTGTTTTATAAGTCTGTCGAACGTGTCAGGCTTGGTAAACTTTAGCCACCATTAGTACAATCGTGTTTGGTTGTTTGGCTGCGCTGTTTGGATGCAAATAGATTGCATCCAATAATATATTGGTTAACTGGCTCAACAAAATTGTCAATCCTAGCTTGTCTGCAAGTTGTATTCAATAAGCTTATGGACATGAGCCATAAATAAACCGGCTACAGCAGAGAGTGTCGCTCACACATCCACATCCACAAACACAAGGCACGAAAGTACAATATTACACAGAATTGTTATCATTGAGAAACTAAGTGGAACCGCCTCAGCTGCCTCTTCCCATTCTGGGTCAGACTCCGGCTCAAACATGTACTCAGTGTCTCAGTGTTGGTTCTGGAGCGGCCGCAATGGTTAGCATGAGCGCTCTGCTCTCCGCCTCCGCCAGGCGATCGCGTGTAGGTTGTATGTAATGAGCACTGCTCTGATTGGCCGCCTCACGCCGTGAGTGAGGCGTGAGGCGGCCAATCAGAGCAGTGCTCATTACATACAACCTACACGCCCTCAAAACAGCCTGTTCTTTACAATGGAGAAAATGAGAGACTGAAACACACACCACAGAAGCTGGTTTTAGGATTTTTTTTTATATAGACTTCACAAACGTCTTGTAAAGACCCCCAGGAACAGTTTAAATAGCCCAAAATGAGTACAATACCCCCCCTTTAAATGGGAGGAGGTTTGCTGTCGTAACTGCTCAGGCCTGGGTCACATAAGCAGAAATTGCCCCTCACCAAAAAAAACTATCAGAGCCCAAGCTTCGACAGCCTCCCCTGAGACCACAGAGCCTGCTGTGCTTCACCTTAAAGCATTCATATGCTCGTGCATGAACTGGAAGTGTGCGCTGTTTTGGACAGTGGGGCACGGAAAAGTGTGTTGCCTCTACACCACTACAACGCTATTCACCTGGATGTCCGGCCTCCACTCCAGCCATCAATCGTGGAGACCCTGCTTGTTGTCGGGCCTAGTGACGTACCTGTGCTCGGTGAAGCTCATATCCCTGCCCAGATCAACAACCGCCAGGTGAGCGTGCATTTCCTGGTTGCTGACATAGCTGGCGATGAGGCTCTGCTAGGCCACCCATTCCTGACCCAAGCCAAAGCACGCCTTGATTTTGGAAACCACCGCATTGTGCTGTTCGGCGAGGAAGTGCCGTATTTCTACTCACAAAGCAAGCCAAGGGCACATGCAGTGAGAGTAGCCCGGACTGTGGTGCTGGAGGCCGGACAGGAGTATCTTGTACGAGGCCACACCCAATTCAGGGAACCATTTAAAGGGGAGGTGATGCTGAGCCCCACCAAGGGCTTCGTTGAGAAACATAGACTACTGGTTGCCCGAGTCCTGGTGGAAGCTCAGCACTTTAAAACTGTGCTCCTCCGCATCTTCAATCCTGGAAACGCTGCCGTAACCGTCAAGATGGGGACCATCGCAGGGTTCCTCCACCCTGCCAAAGCTCTGCAGCCTGCAGATGCCACAGACCAGCCAGGACAGACTGTCATTAGCCCCCCCACTGTTCCCCAGGAGCTATATGTCCAGAGTTCTACTGAACTTAAACCAGAAGAGCAGCTCCAGCTAGCACAGCTGCTGCGCATCTATGACAGTGTGTTCTCTACTGGTCCCAATGACCTCGGCCGCACTAGTCTGGTGCAACATGACATTTAACCCAGCCAGGCATCCCAGTCAAGCAACCACCACACCGGATGGCGTTGGAGAAGCAACAGAGTGCTGACCAACAGATACAGCAGAGCTTGGAAGGGGGGCTGGCCCACCGCAGCCACAGCAACTGGGCATCGCCTATAGTGATGGTGCGTAAAAAGGACGGGACGTACCGCCTCTGCATAGACTATAGGGCCCTGAACAACGGCACCATTAAGGACGCGTATCCACTGCTCCGCATCCAAGACACACTAGACACCCTCTCCAGTGCCAAATAGTTCAGCACGCTGGACCTCGCCTCCGGCTACTGGCAAGTCGAGCTGACCCCCAGAGCACGCAAAGCAGCGGCCTTCTGCACCAGAAATGGACTGTTCAAGTCGAATGTCATGCCGTTTGGATTGTGCAATGCCCCGGCGACATTCCAGAGACTGATGGACCGCGTTTTGACTGGCATGCAGTGGGAGACCTGCCTGGTCTACTTGGACGACATCATTGTGCTGGGCAGGGATGTGCCGGAGATGCTGGATCGACTGGGCCAGGTTTTCAATCGACTGCACCAGGCCAACCTAAAACTGAAACCTGCTAAATGCTGCCTCTTCCGCCGCCAGGTAGCCTCGGTGTGGCCACCGACCTCAGCAAAGTCCAGAAGGTGCAGGAGTGGCTGACGCCAACATCGCTCCAGGAGGTCCGTCAATTCATCGGCCTTGCATCATACTCGCATCATAATCGGCGGTTCGTAAGAGACTTTGCTTCCATAGCCAAGCCCCTCCATGCCCTGACAAAGAAATACGCCCGGTTTCAGTGGACTGAGAAATGCCAGGTGGCATTCAACGAACTCAAGCGCCTGCTAAACACCGCACCTTGGGTTATCCACTCGACCAAGGCAACATGATACTGGACACCGACGCAAGCGATGTTGGTATCGGCGCTGTCTTCTCACAAGTTCAGCAGGGCAGGGAGCGTGTGTGCTGGCCTATGGGAGTCGCAAACTTTCCAATACTGAACAGAATTACTGCACCAATTACTGAGTCCAGTGGGGGTGGAGGGACACTCAGCTTCCACAGTAGTGAGTCTAGTGGGGGTAAATGAAGCTTTGCCTGCTGACACAGACAACTTAAAGCCCCCTGAGAGAATCTTCCGGACTAAGACCAACAACGCTGAGCTGTTCTGCGGCTGATCCTCAGAGGAGCGGCGACAGGCCCAGGAAACCGATCCAGATATTGCACCTATCAGGACATGGATGGAGGCCAACGGAGATCGCCCCCCATGGGTAACAGTCTCCCCATGCAGCCCAGCCACAAAGACATATTGGACCCAGTGGGAGCGGCTCTACATCCGAGATGGAATACTGGTTAGGCGGTTCTACTGCCTGGACGACACCCAGTTCTACCCACAAGTTGTGCTGCCTCGTGCCTTCCGGCCTGATGTCATGAGACAAATGCATGATGGGCAGGTAGGTGGACATTTTGGGGTGGAGCGCACTGTTGCCCGGCTGCAGACCCGATACTTCTGGTACCGGATGAGAGAGGATGTCACCCTCTGGTGCGGCACCTGTACCAGCTGCGCGTCCAAAGCCAGGCCCCTTAAGACACCACAAGCCCCCATGGGTACTGTTTGAGTGGGAGCGCCCATGGAGCGCATCGCCTTGGACATCATGGGGCCACTGAATGAGACAGAGCGCAAAAACTGCTATGTGCTTGTGATACAAGATTATTTCACAAAATGGGTGGAAGCTTTCCCCCTACCCAATGAGCAGGCTGTAACTGTGGCTGAAGTGCTGGTCTCAGAGTGGGTGTGCCGTTATGGAGCACCACAGACACTACACAGCGACCAAGGCCGAAACTTTGAATCGGAAGTGTTCCAGAAAATGTGCACGCTGTTCGGTATCGAGAAAACGCACACCACACCCTTCCGACCTCAGTCTGATGGCCAGGTTGAAAGATTCAATGCCACCCTGCAAAAGATTCTGGCCACAACAGCCGAGCAGTGTCACTGGGACTGGGACCTGTGGTGGAAATCTTAGAACTCCAACCTAGGTTCGTCAACCTTAATGTCAATCATCAGCAGACACAAGAGAACAATTCGGTTAGTAGATTTAATACGTATATACGGGAAGAAAGAATGCAAGACCACATCAGTGATGGTGTGGTGGCAAACCTTCTTCAACATTACAGAGGAGCTCATATAGGTCTAAACTAACTACACTAAAACAATAAAACACTAAATGATTAACGTAACAAAGCAATAAAAAGGGAAAGAAGTCAGAGGTGTGGGAGGACATTTGCTGACCAAAGACTGACCCAAGAGTAACCCAAAAACAGGAGATAATAAAAACAATTAAAGGATTACTCTCAGAGAACCAATCTCATCTACAGATGTCACAAGGAAACGTGGTTTTTTGAATTATATTCTACAGACCTCATGATCCCCTATGCTGTAATGGCCTACAGAGACAAAAACACAGTGCAACCGGTTTCACTCCCAACTTCATGATGTTTGGCCGAGAAGTGAGTGAGCCGGTGGACCTGGTAGCTGGCCTACGTCTGGACCCTGACACAGCCCCTTCAGCCCCTGAGTATGTTCAACACATCTGGGAGCGCCTGGAGCTGGCGCATCAAATCGCCAGAGACGCTCTGGGTGAGTCTGTAAAACGTGCAAAGAGACAATATGACAAAAACTGCTGCCGCACACAGTACCAGGTTGGTGATGCTGTTGTAGTGTATGCAGGAGACATCAGCCTCCCCCCCCTCTTCGGACCACAGCAACACCCAAAGACTAACACATTCCTCTCCCAGGGCCTTTTGGTAAGGTCAGGACCCGTGCCGGGCTCCTAGGGACCCCAGGAACCCCCCTCTCTCGGCAAAAGGTGGATTTCCCCATAAAACCGTCAAAAGTAACACTTTTTTTCTAGCGCTCGGGTGCCATTAGAGATGGGACGTGATAAGGGCGGGAAATGAACTAATCTCCTTCCAAGGGAGACA
>JAXDDX010000489.1:0-48553 GCA_034670405.1 Hoplostethus atlanticus | reverse complement strand
ACCCGGGGGTGTTTTATATATATATAAGGAGCTCCGCTGAACGATGTGCTGGACAGTGATTTCCCCAGACTCGTGTTTGTAATAAGAGGAATACTTTGCCTCTAAATTATCGACCTATGTGGTGGGCTTTGGCTACTGCAGGATGTTGTGGAAGCTCTGCAGTAGTTAAAGGGTTCCCTGCTCTGATTTTGATCCCAAACGAGGCCAAACAAGTGTGGTGAGAATAAAGAGAAAAAAACCTTGGGGGGCAATAAGAAGGCAGTGGTTGTCATATTATTTCAGTTTTGTTGTGTTTTTCCCAAAACCCTCCATATGAAATAGCCCCTTTTTCAGACTTTCAGTAGTAGATACTTTATTGATCGGGGGGGGGGGGGGGGGGTTAGAAGTGATCAGATTTTAAGTCAGTGAATTTTTCATTTCGGGGGTTTAAAGGTTTCTTTTGAAACCCTAGAAACCATTTAAAGCCATCCAAATCGTCTTGAAGCCTTTTGCAGCCCAAACGGTCACTGTACAGGCTTGTGGAGGTACTGTCTTCCACAGTAAATTCTCAATGCTGAAAGGCAAAAAGAAGATATGTAAATCCGGTGATTTTTAAGGTTCACAGGCATTGAATACAAGTTAATTCAAGTATCCTTAAAGATGTCTGAGTCAAAAATAATGTGATAGATAAAAAAATGTCAGATATTTCCCTGGGGGGAAATTCCGCCAAGCCTTTTTTTCTGTTTACACTATCCTCCATTGACCATGCATTTTTCCCTGCATTGACCCCCCATGTGTGTGGGGGGGGGGAAAGATCTGAGAAACAAATGAAAGAGAGAAAGCCTGGGGGGTGACTGCCAGTCTGTGTGGGGGTGTAGATCAGCAGGTGAAAATGTGAAAAAGGGTCATTGTTTTGGTGGAGAAGGTGTGGAACTTTTAAGTTAGCTGATTGGATGATGAAAAACCGAAGGGGTGTAGCCTTCCCTGAGAGGGGTTGTTTGTGAACTTCTTTAGCTTCACTAACTAAACTAGGAGAGAAAAATGGCTAGTAGTTCCCCCTGCTGTTTCCTGTTACTGTTTGAAAATGAGTGTTCCAGTGCTGGAGCGAGGTAAAACCCAAAAACCCACTCGGCTGTTGAAAAGATATTGATCTGTTTGAAAACGATAGAGAGTACGAGAAGGACGTTTTTTGCCCAACTACACAAACGATGGGGCTGTTTTGAATCTGAAAAAACCACAGAGCAGGTTTGTACAAATTAATACCTTTTTTATTATTTTTACACGTTTAAGCCATTTCTATTGTGAATAAATCCAAGGAGCATCATTGATCTCTTAATATTTGAAATAATGGGAAGTAAGGGGGTTTCCCTTAATGTGTGAATGTGGGTACCAGCCCTCCCGCAGATGTCCTGTAAGAAGAAGTTCTCCCTGAGCGTGGAGCCCCAGCTGGACCAGGGGGAACCAGAGCCACCCACAATTACAGAAGAACAGATAAAAACAAAGTGATGGAGGGAATGTGGGGGACCAGAACCAGCCCAATCCCTTTCACACTGTTCTGAACCGGAGACTGAAGACAGTGATGATGATCAGTGGAGTGGGGAACCTCAGTCAGGTTAGACTCAATAAAAAAGTAAGAAGCCCCTATAAGTGATAAGATATTAATACAAAAAAGAAATGCGATGTTAGTTTGTGGAAAAAATTTTTTAAATCATATGACACATTTTAAGGTAAAATGAGAATCCACACAGGGGAGAAATTTCTAATTGCTCACTTTGTGAAAAAAGGTATGACAAAAAGACTACCTAAAGAAACATGGACGTCATCGGGGAAAAACCCTTTTTTGGTGTACAGTTTGCGGAAAAAAGATTTGCTAAAAATAAATTTTAAGGAATCCATAAAAACTCCACACAGAAAAAAATCCACAGTTGCTCAGTTTGTGGGGAAGAAGATTTCATTCGAAAAAATATGATTCAACAATGAGAGTCCATACAGGGAGAAAAATTTTCAGTGCTCAGTTTTTCACAAAAGTTTTCGTCAACAGGGGGGATGATACACACCCCTTGAGTGCTATGGAAAAAACCCCATAGTTGTTCAGTCTGTAATAAGACATTTCGTGTTCAAGGAATTGGTGCACACAAGAGAGTGCATATGGAGGAAACCCATAAATTTTTCGTCTGTAATAAGACATTTTTGCGTCAAGGACATCTGGAGCACACAAGAGAGTCCACACAAGAGAGAAACATTTAGTTGTACTGTTTTGGGAAAGATTAAAACAGCCCTAAGGGGCAGCGCCCTAAATGTGTTGTGAGGGCAGCAGCAAGTGAAGCTGCAGAGCTGCCCGGTTGAGTGAATGTTCAGCAGTAACAGAACAATAAACCGAGAAACATGTAGTCAAGCATGGTTTAATGTTTTAAAGATTTGTGCTGTTTTCAGTTTGTATGGCGTTTTGTTTCCCCTTTTGTCTGGGTATCGAATTTCCCTGTGCCAAATATCTGCCCCATTTTCCCGTGTAGATTAAAATGAATTTGGTGTTTCTTGTTCCTTTTTTTGTCTTTTTTGAGCCAAAAAAGAATAAAATGAATAGATCCTTGAGAGAAACAAAGCTCCCCCTATGCTTGCCGCTCCAAATTCCCCCCCCTCCATTTTCTTCATCGTCTTCATCCAAAAAAATTTTTTGGAGGGATTTTGAGTGATTATGTGTAATTTTTTGGAAATTTTGTCGTGATCAGAGTTGTTCACCCCTACCGGCCCCAAACATCTCATTGATGCCAGTGGGGGTTAAAAAGGGGTTTTAGGAGCTGGAAGATGGAGGTGTACATGAAAAAAAAATGAGTATTACAAAATGTAACATCAAGGTGTTCACTGAAAAAAGGAGAAAATTCTGTAAAAAAATTGTTTGTGTTATTTTACCAAAGAAAAATGTTAAAGTAGTAATGTCTTTTTATTGGTGATACATATTTATCAATGGCTTTGTTCTATCAACTTAAAAAAATAGTTTTCTCTCAGCTGCTTTGCAGCATCAGATGATTTTCCTGTTTGTAACATTCTTTGTTTCACCCTCTTAAAGCACCCGATTTCCAGACGGTTTCTTCTGTATTTCATAGGAAAACCCCGGCATGAAAACATGACTTTTTTTTGCTTTTTTTGTCATTTCTGTAAAAATATTATTTTTCATAATTCTTTGAGGAAGTAGTGCATTGATGAAAATGATGTTATTGGGTTTTTTGGAGTATTCAGGTAAGTGGATGTACAGAAATCCGAATTATTGGGACCCTCCCTGAAGAAAAAATTTAAAACATAAAATGTGTCAATTTGCACTCAAAAATATTGGGAAACAATAACTTTTTTTTCTAACACACACTTTTTTGGTTGTAATCCTTTTCCCGCAAAACATTGGTTTCAAAATTTTTGCACCGCTAAAAATAAAATTTGGCGAAAAGGTCCCGTAAAGCCTGACGAGGTTGGATAACATCCGGGGGATCTTTGTGCTGTCTTCTTTTCTTCTTTTCTTCATCCCCCGTTTTTCAAAATTTGGAGGTCTGAGATGATGCATTGTAAAACATGAAATCTACTAAAGTAGATATTGATGTGCAAATGTTCCCAAGCATGTGACTCCCAAACAGCCAGATGGTGGCGGGTATAATTAAATGCCCAAAATTTTAAAATTTGAAAAAACAAAACTCTACACTGTATGTTTCTTCCTTGGTACAAAACAGCTAAAGGGGGAACTAGAATTAATTATATTAAAATTAAAATATAATCTGGCCCAATCCAATAAAAAATTCATTTTAATGGATATTTACTCAAAAAACCCGGGCTGTCAGGTCAAAACTGAGTGTCACAGTAAATTTAGCTTGGTTTTCTTTGTTCTACCCCTTTAAAAACTTGCCCTTGGTTAATACATTGATTACTGGAAAAACAATTTACAACCACATTCAATTTTGAGTATCTATCTAGATTCAATATAAGTATTTTTCTTTTGAGTCTGCTATTAAAATATGTGGTTTACGTATAGAAATATTTACTTCAGCGGAAGTCCTACAAGACGTCACATTTGTCGCCCAAAGCTAGCTTGCCCATTGTTTAGCTGGAGGCGAGGCCCGCAGAGACTTTGTTTTCCTGTAAACTTGTACAAGTTGTTGTCAGAGGAAGCCATGGTGGAAAGGCAAAATTTGGGCTGTTGGGGGAAAATTCGGGCTTTGAAAAAACGTCGAGTCGAGGAAAGTTGATCGAACGCCTGCGGGAAGTGTTGTGAAAGCTGGTCCCGTTTAAAAACAAAGCTTTGGAAAAGTTTTTTTTTACGGAAAACCCCATTCTTTTTGGGGCGGCCCCCCTTTAAGATTTAAAGGTCCCTACCTTTAAAAACTGAAATGCAGGGGGACAGGCCTGTTTGTGTTAACTCATAGTTGTGGGCTAACCCTTAGTTAAATTCCCCCCGGGTCGAAAAAAAATTTCTCCCCTCTTTTTCTTAGCTGAAACTGGTTGATTCTTTAGAAACCCCTTCCTGCTCGGTGTCTTCCTCAGCCCGAAAATGTGCCCCGTTGAAAAAACCACCGCTTCTTGTCGGGGAATTTTTTCCCTTAGTTGTTCGACCCTTTTTTTGGCGTTGCTTAAAACTTTGAAAGAATTTCCACTTCATCCTTCTTGAAAAAACTTGCACCCCTTTGCAGGGGGGGGGGGGGCCCCCTTCTTTTTGGGGGGCCCCTCCCCTTCTGTTTTCCCCTTGGCTGAATGTTTTCTTGCAGCTTCCGGGCACACACGATATCCTGGGGGGGGAAAGAGACTTGCCTCAAATGACTACCTTTCCCAGGCACTGACCCCTGACATGATAAAGTGGTTAGTCCTGGGCCTGCCACCTCGTGGACTTTCCCAAGTTGGGTATCGGCCCAAAACAGTCCACAGACGACGCCATTCCTCTGTCCTTACACAGCCCTGTCCCATCTGGGCAACAATAACAAAGCCGTGATGCACCCAAAAGCAAAAACCACCACACACACACCCCACACACACCCCCCCCCTGTGGGTTTCTTTAAACCATATCGGGACATTTGGTTTTTGGGTTTTTTTTATGCATGTTTCGTTTGTTCGTTTGGTGACAACAATAAAATAAATAAACTCAATTCATTGACTGATTGATCAGTTGTTCAATCTTAGTAAAATAAAAAATAAAACATTTACATATTTCATGTAAATGATGCCAATTGTTATTTGGTTTTTGCTCTCAAACGGTATCTTAGACATGAAAAAAACAGATTTCCCAAACATTTTGGGCCTTCTCCCTATAGCTGAGGTTCAATTGCCCAAAAAAGATCTGGTCTTTTAAGAATTGGTGAATGGTTTAAAGGGATAGTCATATGAGGGGGGAAAACAAAAACCCGTCCAAAATGCTATTTTTCAAGTTGTTGTGAAAAAAATTGTTAAAAAAGGAGCTCTTTTTTTTGTGATCAGATGTAAAAATACCAACAACCATAAGTTAAAAAGTTTCCATCTTTTGTCCTTCCGTCAGATGTTCCCAGTGTGGTCAGTAGAGAAGAGGTTCCCCCTGAGCAGCAGCAGTGGAGCCCCAGTCTGGACCAGGAGGACCCAGAGCCCCCACACATTAAGAGGAACAGGAGGAACTCTGGACCGTCAGGAGGGAGAGCAGCTTCAAGGCCTGGAGGAGGCTGATATCACCAAGTTCCCTTTCCCACTCCCGTCCCTGTGAAGAGTTGAAGATGATGAAGAGGAACCTCAGCCCTACAGCTTCATCAAAGCCAAAGTGGGGGAGAACAGAGAGGCAGAGCCTCAAAGCCAGCACCTCAACTGAACAGATAAAAACAGAAGCTGATGGAGAGGACTGTGGAGGACCAGAACCAGCCAGTAACTTAGATCCAGCTAGTGATTTACAACCAACTAGTGATGACCAGCTCCTCTCTTCACACTGTTCGGAACCTGAGACTGAAGACAGTGATGATGATTGGATGGAGAAAAGAGAACCTCAGTCAGGATTAGACACACTGAAATCAAACACGACACAGAGGTTGAAGGACAAAGTTCATCTGTCAGCAACAAGTTCAGGAGAACAATTTCCCATCATTCTCTGAAAATGTCTCGAGTCCAGATTGTGAGAGCGATGGTGAAGCAGGACTAACTGCGGCTGTTGAAGAGATTTTTTGGGCTGTTTGAAAGAACGATAGCAGAGTACGAGGAAGAAGTTTTCGTTCAAAACAGGAGAACGTCAACACAAACTACTGGATGCGATTTTAAAAACCTGATGTAGGGTTTTCAAAGAGCAGGTTTGTTCACACTCAACACCTACTTAGCTTTTTTAACGTCACTGGCAGTAGTATCAATAATAGCTCTTGTCTTATGCATTCTACTTCTATTTTCTGGTATCTCTGTGTGTTACTATGTGCAACATGTTACCAAAGGTTTGCTAGTGTGCAGTGCTAACAAAGTAGCGCTAACCTCAGAGGAAAATAAACTAGCCAGGTTCGTCAACACAAGCATGTTGTGTGCAGTTTGCTGACATCAGTTACCTTTTGACATCTCAGTTACCTTTTGACATCATCAGTTACCTCACTGCCATTTGGCAACCCATATATGAAAATTGCATAGGGACACATTAGGGGGAGGCACTCTAGAGCACGGACACAATCTTAACACTTCAATCCCGTGTCCCTATAGTAACATCGCTATGTCTCAGTCATCTATAAATACGATGACAGCAAAAAGGAAAGAAGACCCTTTTTGCATATGGAAAGAAATTTACACTTTTTAAATTTACACTTTTATTAAATTTCATTCCATCCATTTTCTAACTGCGTATCAGGTTCAGGATTGTGGTGGCAAACAGAGCAGCCCAGACCTTCCACCCAGACATGCTGGGAGTTCTTGGTCCGGCCCTGGTCTGGGTCTTCCCCAGGGTCTCCTCCCAATCGGTCATGCCCGGTACACTTCCCATAGGGAGGGCATCCTTATAGGGAGTCTCAATGTGGAGGAGCAGTGGCCGACTCGGAGGTCCTCACAGATCGCTGAGTCACGGAGAGTGAGGGGGAGTCACACTACCGAAGACACCTCATCTCAGTGCTTGTATCCATTCTATCATTATTGCGGGGTCCCACCCAAAGCTTGTGACCATAGGTGAGGGTCGGAAACGAAGGTCGACCATTTAAAACCGAGAGCTTTGTGGCCCCTCTCTGTCTTCACTACCACAGTGTGTTACAGCGCTTGCAATAATGACCTACCGGCAGCCCATTTCACGATTCCTTTTACCGACCTTCACTTGTGAATAAGACCACAAGATAGCTGAAGTCCTTCACTTGAGGCGTTTTCTCACCCCTCACATGAATGGAACTTTTCCCAGAGAACCAAACCCTAATAATTGGAGGTGCTTGTCCCAACCGGGCCACACTCGGCTGCAAACCATTCCAGTGCACAACGAAGATCATGGTGATGATTTCACCAAAAGGAAAAACATCATGAACAAACAGCAACAATGCCACCATGGACACCAAAACTGGACACTCTCCAGACCTCAACTGCTTCGTAGCATCCTGACCATTCATTGTCATGAACAGGAGGGGCCCAGGCACATTTATCGCGTCTGATGCCCACCTTCAGAAAGGGCCCCCATACACCTGCAGCACGCCCCACAGGAGATCTTGTGTCGTGGAAATTTAAGTCAATTGCACTTTGTCTAGTTGGTGGGAGCAGCTCACTAAAGCTATAACACAATCCATGTCTCTTTTGGCCTTTTAAAGCTTGCAAACAGAGCTGAAACAAAAACACATCGGGGTTTTATGAAGGATGAGCTGAGTAATTCAGTCAGATACATTCATACACGTGACTGTAACTATCTCTACATACACACATAGTTCAAGGCAGATCAGTGAAGAATCAAAGGAACAAGGCAGAAGAGGAGTAGTTTCCATCGTTATTGAAACATTCTGCTCTAACTCCCTCCGACTAATTCCTTCGGCACCAGGAACTGTTCGTGTCCCTTTATGTTTTTCAGCAAAATCATCTTTCATAATGCAACAGCTGTATCAAACGTTCAGCCAGGACAGGAGAAAAGAGGAAAAAACTCTCCTCTCAGCCAGTGGTTTTCCACTGGCTGTGACTATACTTATACACACATATTATTGCAGTTTACATTATAAGCACACTTACATAATTATTTTCCATAACACTCGGTGAACACAGTCGTAGGCCTTTTCCAAATCCACAAATCACATGTACACAGGGGGGTCCAGTATGTCCAGTATTTAACAGTGGCATGGCATAACGGACTGCATTTTTCATAACTTTGTCCAGAAATGTCAAAGCTTGAAACTTTTTTTCTCAAAACAAAGCTATCAAAACTTGCATGCATGACTGAATGGGATATATTGAAATTTGATGGACCAAATTTCAGCCTTGGACGGATTCTGAGGCACCAAACCTGCATTTCTGTCTTAGCTTGGCTCCCCCAACAACTGGTGCAAGACTGTTGAAAATCAGAAACTTATAGCCTTTTGAGTTTGTTTTGAGTCAACACTTTTCCCTTCTTGATCTTTAGCAGCTATGAAGAGTGGGGATGCTAGGTGTAGACAGACCTGAGATTCATGCATACTCTCGTGCTTGTTGATACACCTTGTCCAGCACAGTCTTTGCGGCCTAGTGTGTACACCTAGTATCCAGTGGTACCGTAGACAACCCTCCATATTTCCACCAAAACCTAAGAAATTCAACACAATCTTTGAGGCCTACTGTAAACATAAGTTGCATTTCCAGGTGGAGTTATGGGGAACATTTAATGGGGACAAATAATGTATACACACATACTCCTTCAATGTTCCCTTTTGGCCTTTTTAATATTCTCTTTCAATAGCCATCGTCATATGAGAAAAATATGATCAAAACTGCTTTTCTTGGAGGCAAAACCATTTTTTTCCCACACACAGCCCCCAGTGAGTCAAGGCCCAGCTCCCCAGTGAGCAAGGCCCAGCTCCCAGTGAGTCCAGGCCCAGCTCCCCAGTGAGTCCAGGCCCAGCTCCACAACTGAGCAAGTCTTTTTGACCAGCTTGTTCTGACTGCACCCCCACTTTGATTTGAAGACTCCCCTCCTTTCCACACGTTGCCTGACTTTTAAAGGAGAACAGTCTGCCCTGGCCTTTGTGATAACATACATCAGTGTTAACAGACCATTCCCGTTTGGTGGTGATGTACTTGGAGCACTGCACCATTTTCATGTCCACCCTTGGATGGTGACTGTAATCAGGCGTCCATCAGTAGTCCACCAAAGTGTTATCCAAAATATGTACTACTATAAATGTTCCAAGGTAAGGTTTTTGAAATTGAGATCGTACTTCCAAAAAATGATGGTGTCTATTTTTTCATAGTAGGGACGACAGGACAGAGGCTGAGGGGGATGAAAGGATCTATGTAAAATATCACATGGATGAGTTTGTATAAAGGAACTGTATCTGCTTGGAGTTCTTCAGAGTATCCAGGCAGTGATGCTGTCGGATATCTCTCCCTTTCAGCGCTGAACTGTATTAAATACTCATTGAATCCTGAGATGTAGTTTGTTGCTGCTTTCTTCTTACGTTCATCACCACGACCAAGAAATAATTCACTGTGTAGAACGCCGCCACCACCATCACATGCATAATTTATTTTGTAAGACATTTTAAACACACATTTTACAACCGTATTGATGTGTGTACTAATTCATATCACAATTTTGCTCTTACCTCCAGATGTCCAGCAGCTGCTGGTCAGTAGAGAAGAGGTTCCCCCTGAGCAGCAGCAGTGGAGCCCCAGTCTGGACCAGGAGGACCCAGAGCCCCCACACATTAAAGAGGAACAGGAGGAACTCTGGACCAGTCAGGAGGGAGAGCAGCTTCAAGGCCTGGAGGAGGCTGATATCACCAAGTTCCCATTCACTCCTGTCCCTGTGAAGAGTGAAGATGATGAAGAGGAACCCCAGTCCTCACAGCTTCATCAAAGCCAAAGTGAGGAGAACAGAGAGGCAGAGCCTCTAGCCAGCACCTCAACTGAACAGATGAAAACAGAAGCTGATGGAGAGGACTGTGGAGGACCAGAACCAGCCAGTAACTTAGATCCAGCTAGTGATTTACAACCAAACTAGTGATGACCAGCTCTCTCTTCACACTGTTCTGAACCTGAGACTGAAGACAGTGATGATTATTGGAAGGAGACGAAGGAACCTCAGTCAGTATTAGACACACTGAAAAACAATGAGGTCCTTGTAAGTCCAATGAGATCTCATAGCAGGGAGAAGCCCTTTAGTTGCCCAGTTTGTGCTAACAGGTTTCATCAGAAGGGAAATATGCAGGTCCACATGCGGAGTCATACAGGGGAGAAACCCTTCAGTTGCTCAGTGTGTGGAAAAATATTTGGCCGCAAGGGAATTCTGCAGAGACACATGACATGTCATACAGGGGAGAAACCATTTGACTGTATAGTTTGTGGTAAAATATTTAGTCTAAAGGAACATTTGCAGACGCATATGAGACACCACACTGGGGAGAAACCATTTAGTTGCTCAGTTTGTGGTAAACGATTTGGTCATACCGGGAATTTGCAATCTCACATGAGATGCCACACTGGTGAGAAGCCATTTAGTTGCTTAGTTGTGGTAAACGTTTTAGTGAAAATGGAAATCTAAAAACACACATGAGGGTCCACACAGGGGAAAAACCATACAGTTGCAGCATTTGTGGAAAAGATTTAATTGTCTTTCAAACACCAAAAAGCATAAGTGTGTTAGTAAGCCTCTAGCCAGCACCTCACAGAACAGATGAAAACAGAAGCTGATGGAGAGGACTGTGGAGGACCAGAACCAGCCAGTAACTTAGATCCAGCTAGTGATTTACAACCCAATAGTGATGACCAGCTCCTCTCTTCACACTGTTCTGAACCTGAGACTGAAGACAGTGATGATGACTGGATGGAGACTAGAGAACCTCAGTCAGGATTAGACACCGTCACAAACAATGAAGTCCTTGGAAGTCTTATGAGATCTCATGCTGAAGAGAGGCCCTTTAATTGCTTAGTTTGTAGTAAAAGTTTTAGTTTGGAGGACCATCTGAACAGACACATGATGACTCATTCAGAGACAAAACCTTTATCTGTTCAGTTTGTAGTAAAGGATTTCATCAAAAGAGAAATATGCAAGTACACATGCGAAGCCATACCGGTGAGAGGCCCTTTAGTTGCTCAGTTTGTGGTAAAAAGATTTTCCGAAATGAAGACTTGAAGAAACACATGAGAGTCCACACAGGGGAGAAACCATTTGTCTGCTCAGTGTGCAGCAAAAGCTTCAGGCAGAGTGGAACACTGGGAAGACACATGAGGAGTCATACAGGGGAAAAGCCTTTCAGCTGCTCGGTGTGTAACAAAAGTTTTAGTCTGCGGGGGGCGTTGGTTACGCACATGAGAGGCCATACAGGGGAGAAAACCGTTTTGTTGCTCACTTTGTGGTAAAAGAATTTGTTCAGAAGTGTAATCTGAACACACACATGAGACTCACATAGGAAAGAAATCATAGAGCTTCTGTGTTTGTGGGGAAACGATTTGAGACACGAGCGCTGACACAGGTGAGAAACCCAAAACCCTTGTAGTCAATGTTGTGGTTAGGGATGCAGCCAGATCTGAACACTGCTCATACACATCTTGTGCTAATGTATGCATGTCAGTTTAGAAATGGAGTATTACAGAATCTGTCAAGAAATGACAAGTTAATTTTTTGAGGAACGGGTACTTCTCACATTCTTTTCTATGGGCTGTACTTACTCCAGTATTTTTTTGAACGAGTAACCTACTCTTTACTTCGTTACGTTTAACAACAAATATTTCCCCCTTTATTGATGGCTCATGAGTGGGCAGTGCACACCAGAACAACCGTCAATCGGTGGAAAAGTTAGCCGCACTTGAACCTTTGTTGGACTTTTAATTGTGTATTTACGGTTAAAGACACATCGTTGGAGCAACGGCGTCTAAATGACTCAAACAGTTTGTTATTGTACTTCATGTCATGAGAATGATTCGCAAAAGACACTCTGGTTGAAAAACTGCGAAAAAGTGACTGAATTTTTTTTTTTTACCAACAGTTAAATAGCATACAATTTTACTGTACCATATTTTGAGAAATATCAACTTAAAGTCTACCAGAGGCTCATTTTGATAAATTGTCTTGGTTAAATTTACCATTTTTGGCCTTCCATAAAAACATTATTTGCAATAATTAGTTGATTTATGATGATATATGGGTAATTTTTCCCACATTGGCAGCTCTCCTATTCACTAAGCCTGACAGGCAGAATTCAAATAAATAGGTGTGTTTAAAGTCAGTATACAACATAAAATAATCTCTAAAAAAACACTATAAATGTTATTAATGTCATATACTGTATGTATGTTTAGGTATTCATCAGTTATTTAATATAACACTAACAAGTAAATGTTCAAATATAAAGATTAGTGCTTGGTTGTATGTATATGTATATTTTATTTATTTCAATCATTTAAGTTGAAATGTGTGCCAAGCTTAAATAAAAATGCAATTAAATTGCCACCTTTTGAATGACAGTTCCTATTTTATTACATATGGGGTGCGATTTCCACATGTCACGCCATACTACTTTAGTATGAGCTGAAAATTGTGTGAAAATGTACCCAAACTAAATTTGTAACTAATACTCAAGTAGTTTTTTGACTGGATACTACTTTTTTTTAAGTAGTTTTCTTAAAGGGTAACTTATTATACTTTACTTAGTAAGTTCTCATATGAGTAACTACTCTTACTCAAATACATTTTTTCTGAACTTTACCCTGTTCAGCAGATCAATTGGCAAATCTTTTAGTGTCATTCAGGAGATTCCTCTGCCTACAATTTAAAAGTTTAACAATTTAAAAAAGAAACGTGTTCAATTTTGTTTGATTTCCTGACCCTATGCATCAATCCAAGTTTCTCAAATGGTTGTAGAAATAAAGATTCTCCTGTCTACAAGTTTTTATGGCTTGATTACATATAGTCATATCCACTATTGTGGAATAAGAATGACACACATATCTCTAAGACTTTAGAGGCTGAGCTGTGACGATTACGTATGAAGTATTTATGTGCAGACCAGGATAAATAGCGGTGTTATGGCTACTTATGGGAGTGGGCGTTAGCCTCATTTATGGGCACACAGTTTCACAGTGATTGCAATTTATTAAACAGAACAATGCATGAACACCAAAACTCTTTCAGTAGAGTTTTGGATAAGGTATAGATTAGTGATTGATTAGTACTCTGGAAGGAGGTGCATTACAATAAACTATTCTGGTTATAAGTCATGGACTCATCTTTCAGCATCTTGAGGTGCAACTACACAGCCCTCAATTTGTAATGCCTGGTTAGACACATTGATTTTCTTTGGACCAAGGATTAAAGGATCAGTTTTGTCTGTATTTAGTACTGGGAAATGTTTTCCCATTGAGTCTTGGATGTCACTGATACATGAACAGACATCTGAGGGGACCTCACCAGGTTGTGCACCGCCTTCATAGCTGTGAAACCTGATGTTACATCTGTGGATAATGTCGGCAGTGGTAGCATGTATAGGGAGAAGGTACAGGACTCGGCACCAATCCCTGTGGAACACCATATTTCACCTGTGATAGGTTGGATGAGGTACAATGTACATGCACAAATCAATATCTTTAAAGTAAAGGGGATCTGAACCTTGAAAGCAATTGTGTTTTTGAAGTGCATGGAGAATGATTTCATGGTCAACTGTATCAAATGAAGCACAGATTAAGAAGTATGAGAAGATTGAGGAGTTACAATTGGCTGCTAAATGTCATCTAGTACCTTACCAGTACCTGCCCAGGTAAGTATACTACGTGGAAATGTGGGAAACAAGACTTAGGATCTGTCTGATGAACTAAACCACCTAAACTGATCCGTTGAGCTCAACCACAGGGACATTCACTCAACAGCTCACTCTGGGAGAGGTTTGCTGAAGACCACCGGGATCTTCCACAAAACTACTGGATCAATGTTCTGTGGACAGATGAGACACCAACTGAACCTTTTGGCAAAAACACACAATTTAATGTTAGGAGTAAAAAAACACACACTGCATATCAACATCATTCCAGCCATGAAGCATGGTGGAGGGAACGTCAATGAATTCCAAATTGTATGAAGAATTTTACAGCGGAATTTCAGGGTAACAGCAGTAAACGACACAGAAGTAAATCTACAACCCTATACCAACGCCTGCTCCGGTGTGAAAGGGTCAACTGGGATTATCAGACCGGCGTCCACGACCCTGCCCCCACCTGGGAATGACACTTTAATAGCACTTTAATAAAATAAACAAGACCATCATCCGTGATCAACAGTGAACATCAACTCATTTGGTAAGCTCCCAGTAAACAAACTAAATGGCCCCTGTGTGGCTTCTCATGTGCGTAACCAACGTCGCCCTCCGACTAAAACCTTTGTTACAAATGAGCAGCCGAAACGCTTTTCCCCTGTATGGCTTCTCATGTGTTCATGCACTGATCTGCTCTGGCTGAATCTTTTGCCACAAACTGAGCAACTAAAAGGTTTCTCCCCTGTGTGGAATCGCATATGTCTCTGCAAATCTACCTTTTGACAAAATCTTTTACCACAAACTGAGCAACAAAAGGGTTTCTCCCCGGTGTGGAGTCTCATGTGTGTGTGCAAATTTCCCTTTTGACCAAAATGTTTACCACAAACTTTACAGTCAAATGGTTTCTGCCCTGTGTGACAGGTCATGTGTGTCGTCACATGTCCTTTGCGGCCAAAACTTTTACCACAAATTGAGCATCTAAAGGGCCTCTCCCTGGTACGAGAACTTTCCTGAAGTCCCCTTTTGTCCTTCCACTCATCACAGTTTTCAGTCTGAGCTTTAAAAGAGACTGAAGTTTGGTCATCACTAGTTGGCTGTAAATCACTAGCTGGATCTAAGTTACTGGCTGGTTCTGGTCCTCCACAGTCCTCTCCATCAGCTTCTGTTTTCATCTGTTCAGTTGAGGTGCTGGCTAGAGGCTCTGCCTCTCTGTTCTCCTCACTTTGGCTTTGATGAAGCTGTGAGGACTGAGGTTCCTCTTCATCATCTTCACTCTTCACAGGGACAGGAGTGAATGGGAACTTGGTGATATCAGCCTCCTCCAGGCCTTGAAGCTGCTCTCCCTCCTGACTGGTCCAGAGTTCCTCCTGTTCCTCTTTAATGTGTGGGGGCTCTGGGTCCTCCTGGTCCAGACTGGGGCTCCACTGCTGCTGCTCAGGGGGAACCTCTTCTCTACTGACCAGCAGCTGTGGACCATCTGGAGCTAAGGATGAATCACACATACAGCCATTAAGGAAAACTGTGATTGTTTGTTAACCTCAGCTCAAGGTAAATGTAGAGTGTTACTTGATGCTACCTTGGCATGTAATCACAACAGAAATGGCATCAACTGTATGCATGTATGTCAAACAACATTCAAACTGTACAAACCTAATTTTACCTATGAAATGTCATTCTGCAGTCTTAGAAAAAGTAATCAAGCAATGTTACAACCAATATTTCTTTTATCTGTATTTTCCTTTTTCTACTTGACAGTGTATTTTTATATATAGGGGGAACCTATACACACTATATCCTGTATTCATAAAGGAACTTTTTGATTCTAGTGTCTTTTGCACTGTAGGTAAGGCTTGTAACGAAGCATTTCACTGTATAGAACACACCTGCTGTATTCACTACATGTGTCAAATAAACTAAATAAATAGACTTGACTAGAAGCTGCTTTTGTTTTACCCTCCATCAGTAATTGTTATATTTTGCCTGGTTTCTCTCTGAGGAGCATATATAAACCAGTCTTTATATTTTTTCACACTGTAGTATTTAATTGCTCGTAGTCTCACTATGCACGGTGCATATATGCTCTGCAGAGCGGCCCATAGTGTATTCCTTGTAGGGACCAAGTAATACCAGGGATAGTATCCTGACACCGATACTTTTAAAAGTCTGTGTGTACATTTAGAGGGGAAATTTTTGTAAAGTCTACAATTAAAGTAAATAGTCATCAAATTATTTTTTTTAAATCCAAAAACCTTTACGATTAACCTTTATCAATAAAAGGACAGATCAGGCTCCTCACCGGGCTTTGTGTCTTGTGGTTTGTTCAGCTTCCTGTGTTTTATTTTGTTTGCTTACTGTGATGTATCATTTTCTACTGTGATTGATTTCTGATCAGTTAAATCTGGGTATGCTCATCCTCTGTAATGTCCCTTGAGACAAAGAGAAATACAACTAGGACAAACGAGTAACTCACTAAATAACGAACATAACCACGTGTGAATGGTGTGAAATGAGGTTTTAGTGGTACTAACCTGTTCTTTGTAATCGTACATGAGGGTTGAAAACAGCGTCCAGTACTTTGCGTCGTCGGTTGTTCTCTTGTTTTAAACAAGGAACTTCCTCGTACTCTGCTACCACTCTTTCAAACAGCCCGAGGATCTCTTCAACAGCCGCAGTTAGTCGCTGGTGGGCAAAAGCTCTCAGGATCTGGATCGTCGACATTTTACCGCAATTAATCTGAGTGCAGAACAGATCGTCTTCTTCCGCTAGGAACTAAAATTAAACTTAACTTCAGTTTTTATTGTCTTGTCGTGGTCGTTCGCCGTTTCACCACGACACTGCAGTTCACTCGATGATCGTTTCTGACTCCTATAGAATCGTAATGGTTCCGCGCCGGAAGTGAACTCTTGACGTCACACTCGTGTGCCAAAGCCCGGTAGCAGAAAGTATTTCACGTTCATGGAGAAAAACAACGTCTGGGATCTACAGAATAACAAAAAGTCTTAAAATTCTCATTGGAATCATGATATTAAATATGGACTGATTTCAGTTCAATGAAAGCTGTAAAATAGACATGAAAAGGGATTATATTGTATTCTGATAGCAGGACAAGTAAACCAAAAGCTAAGATGTATATTTTATGACTCAGTCTGAATTATGGGGTTGCAACAGCATGTGAGTATCACACAATATCAACATATACAAGAAACACAAGCAAATACACAACAAACATGAGGTGGAACCAGGATGTACAGTGGATGTATGGCACATTTACATCTATAAGTAATAAGCCAGATGACTGCTGACTGAAAACAGCAGCGTGTGAATGAATGGCTGCTGCATAAGTGGGTGATTCTACAGAAACGGTGCATATTGTCTCCACCACAGAATGAATGGCTTTTAGAAAATTACTAAATTTTCAGATTTTGAACAGAAAATGACATCATGTAGTGATCTAATTCAGGCTAAGGTTTTGTATGAGATAATGCTAAGTTAAATATTAAAGAAATCATTGTTTGAATGCCACTTTATATTGGAAGGTGTCCGTCTCCAACTCAAAGCCTTAAATTAGGTCTTTGAATGGCCAGATGTGATTCATATCATAGTGTGACTTGATAGTGAGAATGTGGTCACTACCGTAACAGCTTATTTTTAACTAGGTATACATGTGCTTCACTCAGTCAAGTAATATGACTGATATGATATGATCAATTTTATGTATTTCACAAAGAAAAAAGTTTTGATTTATCTTGATAAATTTGAAATTGTATTAAAATGACTATAACTTGCAAATAATCTAGATACATTTCATTACAATGTTCATTTAGCAAATGATATTTCAAAAGCAGATATGCTGCGAAATATGTTTCTTCTAAAATTTACATCAGTGCACACGCATTAACAACAGTAAAGACATTAGTCGGTTAGTTGTGGGATTTCTTCCTCATTCAGACGAGCGTGCTGGACCTCTAAGAAATGACCACTCTGTCAGGGTTGGAGATGTGATGATGAGAGGTGGGATCAACAGCTACAACAACATGCATTACCACCCCAGTTCTAACGGGTGGTTCCTCTCTCTCGATACTGTATACTCCTAGGACTGTAATAGAAAAATGTATGTTCTATTGGTTGAATATAATATCGTATAAGTCGTAATGGATAACACACAGCACTACTATCATCAAAATCCCACCATGTCTACTCCAAGTTTACTTAATGTGTAAATATTGTATACACATAAAATAAATAACCCATTTAACATTTATGGCAAATGTGTGCAACGTTTTAGGACAAGAGTCATAGAAAGGCACTGCTTAAAGGTCAACTAATAACATTCTTGATGAAACAAAAAAATGTAAAATGTCATGTCAATAAATTGCACCTTGTCCAACATAATTGAACCTCCACCATGACTTGCTCATCAACCTGAATGTGAAAATCCTGCCACATAAAAAGCCTGTAGCCTTTAAAAAGAGGTTAACCTGAAGTTTAGGTTCTTACAGGTCCTTACATCAACATGACAGTTTTTCCAAACAGGAAATCCACTGTTAAAAATATAGATTTATCTAGCGTTGTAAAAAAGACATAGGGCTAGCTTTTCTTTTTTCAAAGTGTGGGATGCTGGGGCCGAAGGATAATGCTTTTGACATGTTGTTGAGTGCAGGTTAGACAGCAATCTGTGCTGCAGTAAAGGATTACGCCACCTGCAAAGACATATTTAAATCTCAAGACAAGATAAATAAATACTTTATTGATCCCCGGGAGGGAATTCTGGGGTTGCAGCAGAATAACAGTATCAACAAGAATGTACAAAATACAAAAAAAGTACTAAAAAACGAAATACTAAAAAAGTAGTCCAGGTCACAGACTAGCACCAGGTCATTGTGAACGAACGAGAGATTTCACATACTACGTAATTTGCGACACGTTCCGGGAAAGAGCTACTTCAAGACATGCTTAGCGCTACGATGCCTTTTGGGAAACCCACCCCAGTTCAGTTCAACCAGCAGCTCTGCAGCTTCACTTGCTGCTGCTTTCACCAACACACTTATGCCTTCTGGCATTTGACAGACGGTAGAATCTTTCCCCACAAATGCTGCAACTGTATGGTCTCTCTCCTGTGTGCAGTCTCATGTGTCTCTTCAGGTTTCTCTGTAAAGGAAAACTTTGAGTGCAGAATGAGCAATTATATGGTTTCTCACCAGTATGAATCCTCATGTGTCTCCTCAGGCCTCCATGGAAACTAAATGTTTTACCACAAATTGAACAAGCAATGTTTTTCCCCCCAGTATGGGATCTCACATCATTTACAAGGGTCTCATTGGTTTTCAGTGGGTCTAATCCTGACTGAGGTTCTCTAGTCTCCATCCAGTCATCATCACTGTCTTCAGTCTCAGGTTCAGAACAGTGTGAAGAGAGGAGCTGCTCATCACTAGTTGGTTGTAAATCACTAGCTGGATCTAAGTTACTGGCTGGTTCTGGTCCTCCACAGTCCTCTCCATCAGCTTCTGTTTTCATCTGTTCAGTTGAGGTGCTGGCTAGAGGCTCTGCCTCTCTGTTCTCCTCACTTTGGCTTTGATGAAGCTGTGAGGACTGAGGTTCCTCTTCATCATCTTCACTCTTCACAGGGACAGGAGTGAATGGGAACTTGGTGATATCAGCCTCCTCCAGGCCTTGAAGCTGCTCTCCCTCCTGGCTGGTCCAGAGTTCCTCCTGTTCCTCTTTAATGTGTGGGGGCTCTGGGTCCTCCTGGTCCAGACTGGGGCTCCACTGCTGCTGCTCAGGGGGAACCTCTTCTCTACTGACCAGCAGCTGTGGAACATCTAACAGGGAGGACAAAAATAACAGAAACAGTTTTATGTATCTATGTGGTTTATGTATTTCATTGTAGAGATCACAACCGATTTTTGACCAGCCGCTTCTTGACACATGGTCTGCTGGACAGATTTCCTCCAAGGTTTTACATTGGCAATTCAAAGTTCAAGTTCAAGTTCAAGTAGTTTATTTGTCACATACACACACGAGGTGTGCAGTGAAATGTAAAAAGTGGCATGCTCAACAGAAATGTGCAAAGAACAAAATAACAGGTTCACACTATTTACAATAAAAAAAACAACACAATATTTACAATATTACAGTAAGAGCACTTTGGAAATAAAAATATAGTAAAAAAGGGAAATCTTATGTATGTAATATAATATAAATTATGTGTAGTCTTTACCTAAGTGTATGTGTGTGTGTGTGTGTGAGTGTGTGTGTGTGTGCATAAGAGGGGCAGTGTGTGGGTCTTGGTGGGGACCCTGGTGAGGTCGGAGTTCACAGTCCTCCGTCTCAGTCTCTCTGTTTTGGCAGCGTGACTACAGAGGCGCTTGCCTGACCGCAGCAGCTGAAACAGTCCGTTGTTGGGGTGGTGAGGATCCTTCATGATCCTGCAGGCTCTGGTTCTGCACCTCCTGGTGTACAAGTCCTGCAGGGTGGGGAGTGTAGTTCCAATAGTGCGTTCAGCCGAACGCACTACTCTCTGCAGAGCCTTCCTGTCCTGAGCGGAGCTGTTGCCAAACCAGGCAGTGATGCTTCCTGTCAGGATGCTCTCTACAGCTCCAGAGTAGAAGGACTGAAGGATCCTCCGGGAGACTTTAAATTTCCTCAGTTGCCTGAGGTGGTAAAGGCGCTGCCTCGCCTTTCTCACCAGAGTGTCAGTGTGTGTGGACCATGTGAGATCTTCTGTGATGTGGACTCCCAGGTATTTATACCTGCTCACCCTCTCCACAGTCATCCCATTTATCCCCAATGGTGAGTAGGTCCTCTGTTGTTGTGTCCTCCTCAAGTCCACAATCAGCTCCTTAGTTTTGGTGACATTCAAGAGGAGGCTGTTGTCCTGGCACCAGAGTGACAGATCAGCAACTTCCTCCAGGTAGGCCTTCTCATCGTTGTCGGAGATCAGGCCCACCACCACTGTGTCATCCGCAAACTTAATGATGGAGTTGGAGCTGAACCTGGCCACACAGTCATGTGTGTACAGGGAGTACAGTAGGGGGCTGAGGACGCAACCCTGGGGGGATCCTGTGTTCAGGGTGAGGGGGTTGGAGGTGTGTCTGCCCACCCTGACCACCTGGGGCCTGGCGGTCAGGAAGTCCAGGATCCAGGCACACAGGGGGGTGTTCAGTCCCAGCTCAATCAACTTGCCAGCCAGTCTGGTGGGGACTATGGTATTGAAAGCTGAACTATAATCAATGAACAGCAGTCTCACATAGCCCCCCTTCCGGGTGTCCAGATGAGAGAGTGTGGTGTGCAGTACCTGGGAGACAGCATCATCCGTGGATCTGTTTGGACGATAAGCAAACTGCAGCGGGTCTATGGAGCAAGGCGCAGATGTAGTCCTTTATCAGCCTCTCAAAGCATTTCATGACCACCGAGGTGAGGGCCACCGGTCGATAATCATTCAGGCATGCTGGAGAAGCATTCTTGGGCACAGGGACAATAGTGGATCTCTTGAAGCAGGCGGGGACCACAGACTCAGCCAGGGAGATGTTGAATATAGTGGTGAACACTGGAGCTAGCTGATTAGCACAGGTCTCGCCCAGATATGCCATCTGGACCAGCAGCTTTCCTGGTGTTCACCCTCCTCACACTGTGCTTGTTCATCCCCAGCGGTAGAACTCACTTCGGCTGCGCTAACAGTGATGTTGTTAGCCGGCGAGCTAGCGCTGTTGTTGCTAGCCTCAAACCGTGCATAGAATGAGTTCAGGTCCTCCGCTAGGGATGCGTCGGCACTCACAATTGCGGGGGTCTGCCCTGGTAGTCTGTTATAGTCCGTAGCCCCTGCCATAGGCGTCTGGTGTTGCGCTGCTCCATCTGCGACTCCACTCTGTCCTTATACCTCCTCTTGGCCTCCTTCACCGCCCTTCTCAGTCCATAGGACGCTGCCTTGTGCTCGTCCATGTTGCCGGCTACAAGACCGGAGTTATAGGCAGCAGTGCGGGCGTTCAAAGCGTCACGGATGGATATATCCACCCACGTTTTTTGGTTAGGAAAGGACCTAACTTTTACCGTGGGGACGATGGTGTCCACTAGCGTTGCTATGAAGCTCGTTACTACTTCCGTAAACTCACTGACGTCCCTGGAACTGGATTGGAACATGTCCCAGTCGACGTCACGCAGAGCGTCCTGTAGCTCAGCCTCTGATTGGTCAGACCACCGCTTTACGTCCCTCGTCACTACCGCTTCCCGTGCTATCCTTTGTTTATACTCCGGTAGCAGGAAAATGGCGGCATGGTCTGATTTGCCGAACGGAGGGAGAGAGACAGCCTTGTAGCCTCTCTTGAACGGCGTATAGCAGTGGTCCAACGTTCTTTCCCCTCTGGTAGCACACGTAATGTGCTGATGAAAGTTCGGCATGACTTTTTTTAGGTTCGCCCTATTAAAGTCCCCAGCCACCACCATAGCCGCGTCGGGATGCTTGTTCTGATGCCGACATAACACATCATGTAGGTCCGATAGTGCTACGTCGGTGTCCGCTTGTGGTGGTATGTAGACGGCTGTGGTGATGACCGAGCTGAACTCCCGGGGAAGGTAGAATGGACGGCATGAGATCGTCAGATGTTCCAGGTTCGACGAGCAGGAACGAGAAAGAGTCTTAATGTCCTTGGGGTTGCACCACTTGTTGTTGGTCATGAAGCAAACCCCTCCACCCTTAGATTTGCCAGACTCTTCCGTTCTATCCGCACGGAAAACAGAGAAGGACTCGGTTGGGCATATGGCTCGATCCGGCACCAGCGGGGTCAGCCATGTTTCCGTCAGACAGAAGATGTTACAATCCCTCATGTCCCGTTGGAATCTAATCCTCGCCCTAACATCATCCAACTTATTTTCCAGAGACTGGACGTTAGCAAGAAGGATGCTGGGCAGAGGTGGACGGTGGGCTTGAACTCTCGTCTGTTCCGAATTCCGCTCCGTTTTCCTCGATGTTTCCTCCTTCGTCTCCCCGTAGATCGACGTCTCCACTGTTGTTGTTGTGGCTCGCTCGTACTATCTCTGCCGGCCACGCTGGGTTGAAGGGAAAAAGTGGACAAAAACCTTTGTTTTGCGCAAAAGTTTATGTCCAAAAGTGTGCTGCGTTCGTAGGATGTTAGTGCCGATGTGTTTGTGCAAAAAAAGATATTAAAAACAAACACAAAAACTAAAAAAACGCACAATCTCCGCGGAGCTACCACGACGGCGTCTAGACACGGCTGCGCCATCTTACTCAAAATGCAGTCAGAGTGAACACCAACTGGAGCTTGTTGCTAGTCAGAAGAAAGATGCTGGTGATGTAAGTTAGGGTTTTCATAGTGATAGAAATGGGATAAACTGTTCATGATAAAGTAAAAATGATATTTAACTGAACAAACCTGCTCTGTGTAACCGGATTTCAGGGTTCAAAACAGCGTCCAGTAGTTTCCGTTGTCGGTCGTTCTCCTGTTGTGAACGAGAAACTTCCTCCTCGTACTCTGCTATCGTTCTTTCAAACAGCCCGAATATCTCTTCAACAGCCGCAGTTAGTCGCTGCTTCATCGTCGCTCTCAGCATCTGGACTCGAGACATTTTCACAGTGACGAACAGAAATCTCTGCTGCCTCGCCTCGCAGCTAAACTACTGGTAAGCTAGCTTTAGCGCGCGGATGTGACGTATTATATGTACTTCCGACGGAGAAACTACAAATGTTTAATTAAAAAATTCTTATGATTTACAAGGGTCTCTGTGTGGTTTTTCAGTGTGTCTAAATCTGGCAAACTAGCGTTGGCGCACGAAAATTACTTCATATATTTATATATTTTCCGGTTGAGAGACAAAACAAACAAACAAATGAATAATTGTAGGTTCCAAATATATTTGACCACGCTAGAGGCAGGTGTGGGGTGTCATATCATTTTTATCCGGTAGTCCTTATCTTTATTGGGTCATTTATATCCTCTCGTGCTGCTGAGCCCAGTCAGGGCTCCTGGTCATCACTGGTCATGTCGATGTAACGTGTACACTATCAGATAGACCACAATTTAAAACATATTGGTTTATTGCTGTATTGTAATTTGGCAAATTTTTGCAATAAATAGATTCTGAAGTACTGAGGTATTAAAGTACACTTTTACTGAAGTACATATTTACTGAAAAAAATGTGGAAAACAAAAACCACGACAGGGGGTGTGAAAGCAAAAAACTGACCAACCAATTTAAAAATTTAAAAGGAATTGTGCTTTAAAAGGGTAAATTAAATTGACTAATAAAAAGCATTTTTGAATTACTCATATTACAAATGCTCTACTCAGCTCCCAGTACTATGCTACTACTTTTAACTGTTTGAAACACTCCTGTGGTTGGGGGTTAAATGTTTGAAAATGGAATAAATCGGTATGATATATAAAATGAAATAAAATTTAAAAATACAGAAAACTAGGAAGCCCTCTGCACAATGACGGCACGTCTATAAAAGCGCTACCCCCTTGGTAGGGGGGAGGCCTGTAATGAGGACGTGGGGTTTTTAGGCTTATTCGTTGTATAACTGATCATGGCTGTGAAAATACCCCCCCTTCTCTAAAAGAAAGTCAAATAGTTATAGAATTGGTTACGAATTTAATCGATTTAGTTAGTTCAGTTAATATCTTTTAAATCTGTATAATGTTTCCATCCCTCCATCCGTGTAATCCCGGTTCATGTACCTAGTCGGTAGTTTTTGGCCTTTGTTTTTTGTATTTTTTCCCTTTCCATTTATTTTGGTATGTTAGCTGCAAAAACCCGAAATTACCCCCCGGGGCAATAAAGTATCTATCTATCTAATTTTTTATCTGGGAAAACATATTATAGTGTAGAAAAAACAAAGACCTAAGTGTGTGAAATGCAGGCAACGGTACAATCCTGTCTGTTTTCACATTTTCAGTTGTTGTCTGTGCGCCCAATGAAAATTTTAAATTAGTTTGATAAATTTTTTTAGAACTAATTGGACCCCGTCCATTCTGGTTGTACCCCAGTTACATTGTGGACCGTCAGCGATTCCCGTTCCCCTACCCTTTTATTGTTTTAGAAGTCCACAGTTAAAATTGGATGGTTCAGTCCAAAAAAAGGATCAAGATAACCTTTCCTCACCCAACCCCGACAATTTGGATTTTCAAAAAAGGGTCCCTTACCCTTTAAGTTTTGTTGATACAGTCGTGATTGGGTTAGCAGGCCCCTTTGGGTCCCCACGTGGAACGTTGCCTCCGGGACCGGCACCAATAAATAGTGGAGGGGGAAAACGGGGTCCTCACTCAGTTTGTTCAATCAAAGTCAAGTTTATTCAAGCATATATAAATGGAGATTTCACGTACATAGGAAAACAGTCGTGGTAACTTAGTCAGAGGGTCTGTCTGAGAAAATATTAAAGAAACCTATATATGTATGATGAAGAGAGGGGTCAGGGTATGCCCAGGGGGAATTTTTTAAAGAAAAAGATTTAAAAGACTTTTTTTAGGGGAAACAGAACTTCATCAGTGTTCTGCCATTGAGGCAGCTTGAGACCGGCCTGCCTTGGGCATTGAAGAAATACAACAAAAAATAGGACACAGGGTTGGTTCTTTGGTTAAATAAGATGAATGAAGAGAATATAAAGGAAGCACACTATCATAATACATTATAGGAGCATGTCAGTAACATGGTGATCACAAAAATCATCTATTGGTATTTTACCCGTGCAAAAACAGAATAATAAATAAGGATTATAGGAAAATAAAGAATACAAAGAAATATAACATAATAAAAGAGTATAAAGAAAATTTTCAAGAAGTAAAATAAAATAAAGGGTATAAAGCATATTAAACATAGGTCCACAAAAAGTGCCCCAAAAGTTATAAAATCTATCTCATGAGGTTTCATTTTTATGAAAGAATCTGGACCTTCAAAAAAAACACTCCCCCTTCCCCCAGTTGAAGCATGTTCCCGAAACCCACTTGACTCATTCTCCTGTTTCAGACCTTTTCCAACAACTATCCCGCACTGTTTTTAGGGTTGTAAACACTGCAGAGTGATGGAGGCCTTCAGTGCTTTTTCTGCAACTTTTTCTGTGAAACTTCTGAACCAGAACCGCGTTATGGCAGAGACACTAATGACCTTTCTTCTAGATCACTAACTTTCAAACAATGCAGCCCCTTCTGCTCCCAATGTCGAATTGTGGTGAGCTGCTATGGCAATAAGTAAATTATTTGATCATTTTTTATAGATACATTCATGCAATGAGCTCAAAACAAATAAAGCCCTTAAGAATAAACATGAAACTGACAAAAAAAACATTTTTTACTTCCAGCGTCTAAATCTGATGGTCTATCAGCCTGACCTGTTTGCCCTGTAAATCATTGAGGTTGAGGGTTGTAGAAAAACCCTGACTTAACAGAACAGGAACTTGAGAACAAAACCCCTTTTCAAAAAAAGGCAGTTATTCATTGTAATTACTTCGAGCTGCAAAAGAAAAAAATTGAGTTTTTTTTTTATTGAAAACGTTTGTTTTATGGTTTAATTTTTCGTAGGATAAACTGCTTTGGTAAATTTATTATGTGATTTAAAAGGAAAATGAACGGGCACGTTTCTGTATTGTTGCTGCTGACCATTCAGTGAACCGCAGTTACCTCCTATGCTCCACCAACACACTTATGGCTTTGACCTGGGGAAAGTGATTAAAACTTTTTAAAAAGCCCTACAATTGTATGGTTTCTTTCCTGTGTGGATACTTGTGTCTCTTCAGCGTGTATTTCTGGCCAAAAATTTTTTTACAAACATGCAATATATGGTTTCTCTCCGTGTGGGTTCTCTGTGTTTGATAGGATCCCCCGGCGAGTAAAAAATTCGTTGCAAACCGAGCAGCTGAAAAGGGTTTTCACCTGTTTTTCATGTGTCTAACCAATCTGTATGTGGCTGGATTTTTTCCCAATTGAGCAAATAGGGTTTTCCCCCCTATGGATTTATGTGTTCCTGCCAAAAGTCCTTGAAAAACCAAATCTTTTACCCCAAATTTTACAGTCAAATGGTTTTTTTCCTGTTGGGGCATATCATGTGTCTCTGCGCATTCCCTTGCGGCCAAATGTTTTTTCCAACAGTTGCAACCAAAAGGGGTTTTCCCCAGTATGGGGTGGTCATGTGTGCCTGAGATGTCCCCCTTGCGGCCAATGTTTTATCCAAACTGAGCAACTAAACCCCCTTTCCCCCGAATTAGATTTTTTGATTTACAAGGGTCTCTGTGTGGTTTTTCAGTGTGTCTAAATCTGATAGGTTTTTTTAGTCTCCATCCCAATCATCATCACGTCTTCAGTCTCAGGGGTTTAGAACAGTGTGAAGAGAGGATGGTCATCATAGTTGGTTGTAAATCACTACTGGATTAAATTTGGTGGTTTCTGGGCCTCCCCAAACCTCCCATCAGTTCTGTTTTCATTGTTAGTTTAGGTGTGGTAGGGCTCTGCCTCTCTGTTCTCCTCACTTTTGGTTTTTATGAAGCTGTGAGGACTGGGTTCCCCTTATCATCTTCACTTTCCGGGACAGGAGGGGGAATGGGGAAATTGGTGATTCAGCCTCCTCCAGGCCCTTTAAGCTGTTCCCCCTGATGGTCCGAGTTCCTCTGTTCCTCTTTATGTGTGGGGGCTCTGGGTCCCTGGTCCAATGGGGGTCCATGCTGCTGTAGGGGGAACCTTTCTTATGCCCGCAGCTGTGGAAATTGACAGGAAGGGCAGAAATAAAAAGCAACTTTTTTTGATTTTTGTGGTTACATATTTATTTTAAGTCCAACCCATTTTTGACCCCGCCCCTTTTGAACATGGTCTGCTGGACAGATTTCCTCCAAGGTTTTTTAAATTGTCAATTCGAGTCAAGATGAGTCGAAGTGAACACAACAAAATTTTGGGGCCGTTCAGTAGAGTAAAGGCCACTGCTGGGACCCCTGTTTCCGACTACGAAAAGGCGCGAAGTCCCGGCGCTTAATCTCTTTCGTTTGATCGACAGTTAACGACCCCGGAATAAAAAATCATGTGGCTCCGAAAATGGCAGAATCAAACCAAACCCCCCGTTTGGGTAGGGGGGGGTTTTTCACAGTGGAAAATCGGCCATAAATCTCAATTGGCTACGTATAGTTCCCTTTATCATAATGTAGCCCTTTCATTCTGAAATAGCCTTTCCGATTAGTTGTTTATTACTTAACTCTTGTTAGCACAAAATTTAGGTCCCCCAACCCGAAAAAGCAGAGGCAATATGTTAGAAAGTGGTTTATTGCATTTAAATTTCTCTTTGATTTTAAGTAACCATAAAACCACAGATAGGGTTAGGGAAAAATGGGGAAACACCGCAATGCAAATATAAAAAAAAAATGTAAAATTAAATATTTAAAAAAAGGTGGGGTCTGAGATTTTTTCCAGAAAATTTTCTGTCATATTTCGAGTTGTTTTCCCCCAAAACCCGGCAACTACAACTACCCCATGACTCAGTGGAGAAACCCGGGGGCTGAGGCCCACAGTCGCGTAATAGGGAAAACAAACATTGGGGGTTTTGGGGCGCGTTTTTTTCAACCAATCAGGGCAAAGGGTATCAAACCAGGCGCGGTATCAAAACACCCCAGTTGCGAGTTCTCAACAAGGGCCGCATCTGATCGCCAAAACAATGTGTTTTCAGAAAAACATCTCAGACGCCCCCTTTAAACCAGGTGGCTGGTCCTGGGCTGCGTCTGAAAAGGCGGCGATGCTGCCTGGGGCGTGGCGTGCAGGTATCGGGGTCTTCTCCAGCCTACCTAAAGAACCTGGCGAGCTCGAATTTGTGCTGTCTGAAGGAAGGCGCCTTCACAAGCCCACAGCCCTGCCGTCAACAAATGGCGTTTCTATCAGACATGTGTTCCGCTGCGCTGTGCCCCAAATTTCCTGTCTTCTGGCCGAACAACCTTCTCCTGCCCGCCAACAATAAAGGGAAAAAACAGAACATACAATTAGGGGGCTGTGATGACAACAATAGCCCCGCCGGAGGGACAATTAAGAAAAAGCCAACTGTTCAAAAGATATGCATTTAAAATCAGTTAGATGTGAAAAACCAAAACCCCCTTTTCACAGATTTTCTGAAACTGTGTTAATTTTCCCTCAGGACTTCTGAAAAAAACGGAACGATGGAAACAAACTGCACACATTTTAAAGGCACTAAAACAACACAACAGCACAATGACAAATAGGTAAGGGGGCCCTACCCTTTTCCTTTTTCTTGGCGGTCACGTGCCATAATTTAGCCGCCTCTTCGATGTTTCGTTCAGTGGACCCTGTATGTCCGCCGCACGTCTATAATAGGTTTGATGCGGAAAGTACAATGTACACAGACAAATTTAAAGCTGCGAATGCGAAAGGATTCAATGTTTAAAATTTTTGTTTGGGGATAATTTTTTTTCCACGGTGAACCTAAAATGTGGGGGAAAATCATGCTAGATAGGATGGTGTGGTTTAATTTTTAAAGGTTTGCTCACCCCTGATAACATCACTCAAATCAGGAAAACGGTGGCGCCTCCTTAGCAGTGATGTTGTACCCCCCGTTATGTGGAGAAAAAATGCTGTTGAAACAGAAACAGATTTCTCAGTGGTCTTCCTACCCTTTTGTGGGCATTTTTTAATAGGCTGTACACTTTAGAATTTCGCGCCTAGCAATCTGCTCTTCATACAAAAGTAATGGGGTTAGGTTTTTTATTTGGCTGTGAAATTTGGGTTAACATGGCTGTACAGCCACTAGGCCACAGTGTACCAAACCCCGTAATTAATGCCTCAGAAAGATTGATCACCTGTTTTTTCAGGTGTGTAACTTCATCGAAAAATACACAATCCTAAACTTCATATCCATACCACCCAAAATCTTGCGGGCCCTGCTGACAGGGGTTCTTTTTTTGAAGCAAAAAATTGGTCCCCGGGACGTCAGTGTTCGTGGCCCAGCAGTAAGACTGCTACCCGGTACCCTAGCTATTTTGCTAACAGTTCACAAAAAGCTTATCCCTTCTTGTGGTTATATCGTTGGATGTTGTTCTGATTGTTGTGCAGCCCCCGTCCCGCTTCCCTGAAAAACATTAAAAAATTAAAAAATCAATAAGCAACATATCTTCATATTATTTAGTGAGAAACTTTCCCGCTGAGGCTATGGTTAATGGGTTAGTATATAGCAAGTGTAAAACTACCGCAATGTTTGGACAGTGTGCCCGTTTTTCGAGGGCCCCGGCCCTCTTGGGGGGGGGGAGGGATTATACCCGTGTCATTGCAAACGCTTGTTACTCCCTCAATTGATCAAGTGCCCATTGTTTTCCCCACTTGGACAAGGTATTCAAAGTCCGCCAATTTCTAATGGGAGCCCTGACCCAAAATTCATTAGATGGCCCCAGCTACTAGGGGGAATCGGAGTGGATCAGCTGACCCCAAAAAGATGTTGGCGTGGTGAAAAAAACAGAGAAACCCTTGGCCAGAAGCGGCTCACCTAAAACGTAACAGAAAGAATTAGCTAGGTTATACCCTTTTGTAGGTTTCTAAAAAAGAAAGTGCACCGGGCACTCTAGCCCCCGATCCGGACCCCCTTGGGGAGTCTTTCTCATGTGGTGTTTACTCTCCATTACTTTTTACCGCACAAAACGGCGAGTGATACAAAACCAAAACTTCGAATTTCACTGTCCGTAATCTTATTGTCTCTTGCATGGCGGTGGGCGGCGTAACCCCCCCTATGCACAAAAAAACATTTTATATTTGTTAAAGACAGGTATACCCCCACAGTCATTGTAATGAAATCCAAGTGGCGGAAGACGCCCGAACTCTTTTTGGGCATTTGCTTTTCCGTCACTCACTTTCACCACTTATTGCGGGGACGCAAGGTCAAAGAAAGTCAGCCATCTTGTAGACATCGTTTAGGTCAGTGAATTAAAACGTATTGCTACACCCCCCCCGGACAGGTACTTCTTGTTGAAGTCTGGAGTTTGCGGGAAGTGAAAATTGGTGCTGCACCTTATTTATACTGTAGAGCAAATTTTTGTCAGATCAGTTGTGATCCCACTTTGACAGTGGGGGAAAATCAAATTGAATGTGAAGGGGTCTAGTGGGTTTCTGTCCGTTTTTTTTCTTTCATTGGTCTTATTGTCAAAACTTGTGAAACTTTTTGGACTTTTTCAAAGCTGATAATGCTGAGTATGCTAAAGTTTTGCAATAAAAAAATAAATTATCAATCTGTTGTCCCTCTTTTGGTTTAACCATATGAAACAAATGGGTACCTACAAAGGGCTATGCTTTTTTTGTACTAGATGTACAAGCGTGGTCAGTAATTTGGGAGAAAAAAAAATTTTTACTTTTACTTGAGGACTTTCTTTAGATGTAGCCTTATTTTTAAAATTTCATTCCACTTATTTAAAAAATGAATGGAAGGTATTACCCAACTAAACCATCATTCACCTAGTAGACTTTAGATTAAACTTGCCAGCTCCAGCCATTTATAGTTAAAAAAAAACCCCAAACAAAACAAAAAACAAAAAAATGAGTTTTTAATGGAGAACCCTTCATAAAAAATTTTTTTAAAAAACGTGTGGTTCCCCTTCCCCGTTTAAAAAATAGGTTTAGTCCCCTATTTTTTTTCCCCATTTAGCGAAAAAAAGCGGTCATTGACACAATCTTGCAATCAAGTTTAAACATTGTTGCAGAACGAGGAGTTTGACCCTTTAAAAAACGTGGAGAAAAACCCAAAAAGAAAATTTTTTATTTTAAAACCCAGGTGCTTTATTTTACAGCCCAGGTTACTTGGTTTGTGCGGCATTGATGCTGGCAGTTAGGCGATTGAGGTGCATGTCAGCGGATTGAAACGGGGAGAAAAAACACCAACCCCCAGTAGCCCATTATTTTGATAGCCTTTAACCGGGTATTCATAGTTTTTGAACATGTTGAGGCGTTCATCAGAGTGAACATCAATCAAGCTTGTTGCCAGTCAAAAGAAAGTGCTGGTGTGTAGGTTGGGGTTTTCATAGTGATGGGAAAGGGGAAAAATTTCATAGAAAATGTGAAAATGAAAATTTAAAACTGAAAAAACCTGCTCGTGTATGGTTTCAGGGTTCAAAACAGCGTCCAGTAGTTTCCGTTGTCGGTCGTTTCCTGTGTGCCGAAAACTTCCTCCCCGTACTCTGCTATCGTTTTTTCAAAAAAGCCGAATATTCCAACAGCCGCAGTTGCGCTGCTTTATTGTCGCTTAGAATTTTCAGAGAGCGATAGCACAAACTATTTCCCTTAACCTCTGTATTTTTTTTGATTTGTTAATCCGACTGGGGTTACTAGTCTCCATCCGATATCATGACGTCTTCAGTCTCAAAAACAGTGTGAAGAGAGGAGTGGTCATCATAGCGGGTTGTAAATCACTAGTGGTTTAAAGTAAGGCTGGTTTGGCCCTCCCGTCCTCCCCCATCAGTTTTTTTTCATTTTCGTTGAGGTGTGGCTAGGGCTCTCCCTCTTGTTTCCTCACTTGGCTTTGATGAAGCTTGAGGCTGAGTTCCCTTTCATCATTTCACTCTTCACGGGGAAAGGGAGTGAAGGGGAACTTGGTGATTTAGCCCCCTCCGCCTTGAAGCTGCTCTCCCCCCTGACTGGCCCAGAGTTCCTCCTGTTTAAATGTGTGGGGTCTCTGGGTCCTCCTGGTCCAAAATGGGGTTTCCACTGCTGTGCTCAGGGGGACCTCTCCTTACTGACCAGCAGCTGTGGCCATCTGACAGGAAGGCAAAAAACAACGACCAGTTAACTTAGGTTTCACATTCACTTTGTATCTCCCACAAAAGTAAAAGTGAAACCTTTCCAAGGAGAACAGGAGTCGTAACCCCTTACACAAAAACCAATTTGTGTTTGTGGCTGCATTGCTTCTGGTCTATTTTGGCTACTGTATTAAAGATCAAGTTTCAAGAATTTATGTGTCACATACACCACGGGTATGCAGTAAAATGAAAGTGGCAATGCTCAACGGGAATGTGCAAAGGGAAACAGTACACAGTATTTACAATAAAATATTTACAAGTATTACAGTAAGAGCTCTATATAAAAAACAACACAATATTTACAGTAAGAGCACTGCCAAACCAGGCAGTGATGCTTCCTGTCAGGATGCTCTCTACAGCTCCAGAGTAGAAGGACTGAAGGATCCTCCGGGAGGACTTTGAATTTCCTCAGCTGCCTGAGGTGGTAAAGGCCCCTGCCTTGCCTTTCTCACAGAGTGTCTGTGTGTGTGGACCATGTGAGATCTTCGGTGATGTGGTCCCAGGGATTTATACCTGCTCACCCTCTCTACGTAGTCCCATTAATCCCCAATGGTGAGTACGTCCTCGTTGTTGTGCCCTCCCAAAGTCCACAATCAGCTCCTTAGTTTTTGGGTGGGCATTCAGGAGAGGCTGTTGTCCTGGCACCAGGGGTGACAGATCAGCAACTTCCTCCAGGTAGGCCTTCTCGTCGTTGTCGGAGATCAGGCCACCACCACTGCCCTCAAACCCCCAAACTTGATGAGGGAGTACAGTAGGGGGCTGAGGACGCAACCTGGGGGGATCCTGTGTTCAGGGTGAGGGGGGGTTTGGGGGGGTGTCTGCCCACCCTGACCACCTGGGGCTGGCGGTCAAAAAGGTTTACGCCGTGGGTGATTGCATTTGGTATCTTGGCTATGCACTGCATTCTGGTCTATCTTCCTACTGCATTGCATTCTGGTTATCTCTGCGGTGGAGAAATTGGTCTTCTCTCTCTCTGATGGATTTCCCCTGTATGATTGTTGATCGTCGGTCTAAAAAGAACCCTTGCTCTTTGATTTGATTGGTTTGACACCAAACTGACGGGTTTGTTAAGTTTTAGATCCCTGAAAAACTTTTGATATGAGACTGGGAAAAATCTCAAACGTGATGTGAGGTTTTCTATGTTTGGCCAGGAAGAGGAACATACACCAAACAACTAAACGGACCCAGAAAAAAACAAAATACCCGTAGATTTAAAAGGTTAGGTAGTAGCAGGCGCTGTAACTCAGCGTGTTCCCCGTCAGGATAATGCACAAAAGGTCCCAGGACCAGGGTGAAATGACGCCAGGAAGGATGCGTTTTATGTTTTGGCAGCATCAAAAGTTTTTGATTGGATGAAACAAAAGTGAAAGGAAAAAAGGAAAAAAGCGCCACTACAGAAATGAAACTTCTCAAAAGAAAAACCAAAGGGGAAAAAATCACAGTACTGGACACACGTTTGATTGCAGGTGATTCTGGAGGGCAATGAGGAACACCACAGTGGGAACACCACAGTGAGGGACACCACGTGAGGGCACCCCAGTGATAGGGTGAGAGACAAACATGGAGACAAAAAAAAAACCCCCAAACAGGATCTCAAGGATCCAACAGTAATGTGGAGTTTTAATGAAAAGAGTGACAGTTTTTCATTTGGAAATGAATGTATTCTTTAACAATTCATTTTAATTCATAATATCCAATAGGGCTAGTCTTGCAAACTTTGGCTTACAATATTGAACACACCTGAACGACAAGATTTAATTTAGCTAATGATGTCCTCTCAGGAAATACCATGCACCGTAATACAGTATAATGTTTTTTAAATTTATATATATATATATACACACAGCTATAGTTTCGCCCATATTTAATATTATGATGACTATTTGTGTTTTCATACGACTTTAAATCCTGATTTTTCCCAAGAGTTACACATTCCCGCTTTTATTTGAAAGACAGAACGCAGAACCTCCGGTTTCGGGTGTGTCTCGCTTGACCGCTAACTGTTAGCCACAAGCTATGGACGTTAACACAACATGGCCCGTGTCCCTCCTGATCAGTCAGGGAGTTTAAAGGTAGGACCTTGTAAATCAATGTAAAGGGTGAGCTGTCACTTGAATGAGTTTCAATGGAGTCAGTAGAAGGTAGAAAGCTTCTCCAAACCTGGGGTTTGTTGATCTGGATCTCAGGCTTACAACAATTTCCAGAGCCTGCGTGGCGATCAATCTTTTCCCTCGTACTCTGCTATCGTTCTTTCAAACAGCCCGAATATCTCTTAAACACCCGCAGTTAGTCGCTGCTTCATCGTCGCTCTCAGCATCTGGACAACACACATTGTCACAGTTACGGGAACACAAATCTCTGCTCCCTCACCTCGCAGCTAAATACTGGTAAGCTAGCTTTAGCGCGCGGATGTGACGTATTATATGTACTTCCGACGGAGAAACTCCAAATAAATGTTAATTAAAAAATGCCCAAACAATAACTGCCGGAAGTAGCAACAATGACTTTCTTCAGAGGAATCTGCATTACACATGAAGGATATAAACCTGAAAAGGAAAGAACAGACTATTAAACAACAGGGACCAAGCCTTATGAAAAATTACACTAAAATAATCAGAACATTAATATCTTATTTTCTTTTTTTCCATAACTATACACAATATAATACAATCTCTCAATGAAATCTAGAAAAATAAATCGAAGAAATCTATTGTTTTTCGCCACTATTTCAAAGCTTGAAAAAAATCCAGAAATTAAAATGAAACCATCATATTTGATTTAAAAATTGTACTCTAACAACTCATTCCCAATTCTCTATTGAGATCATCTGAGAGATGCCAGTTTTAATCTGTTGTCAGAAATATGATTTAATGGTGTATAGTCATTATTAAGCAGGTCAGGGTCTCACATTATCCAAATTCTGGGTCCCTTTTTAGGGTTGAGAAGGGGTTGTAATCATCCACCCACCACTGTAGGGGGGGCAGATAGACTTTGAACGGCTTCCCATATCATGAGGATTGAAGTTTCTTTAAAGAGTGTCGATTGTCTGTAGAATTAGCCTTTAAAAGCCATTTGAACCAGGAGACGTTTCAAAGTTTTTGTGGTTCCCCCGTATTAATATCTGCTTCACAGACAATATGAATATTTCAGCACTAGAAAATAATCTTAATCTATAAAGATTTAAAGAGTTAATCTATCTTAATCTACTGATTGAGCCTGTTTGAGATAGCTGTGGTGATTGATTAGTGATGCCTGCAGAGGCCGGGAAAGGGAGCCTCATTCTCAATGAAGTGACAGAGAAGAAGCATCCTGTCTGAGTCTTCATTGATATTTCCCCTTTTTCAAGGTATGTTATGTTCTCAAACTGTGAAATATGGTCGCTAAGTTGTCTGTTTGTATTGTGTTAATGTGTTGACTGAATGTGCGTAACTTGAACGGGAGAGTGGTTGAGTGAGTATGAGAGCCAGACTGAGTGGTGAGCCGACAGGAGATCGAGAGGATCGAGGGTGGGGCTGTATGGAGAACGAGCGAGATCGAGCGAGAGCGAGCGGGGGACCAGCGGGCGACCGACCAGGTCCGGAGGATGCAGTCGGGGTTGGTTTGATGCTCTGCGGTGTACTTCCCTCTGTCCCGGCAAGTCAAGGGCCCAAAACCCTCATATGATAGCAAAAGTTTTTTTGGAAGACAATGGATGAAAATTGTGCAGGTAACCAAGTCATCCCAGTCGCACAAAGAGCTCGTCTCACAGACCAGACCTCTCTCTAGCATACAGGTCAACGTCCTTATTTTCCCAGAGGGACAGGTTAACTAACACTGATAAATTCTTAGACTCGACCATACTCGTCATGTCCAGTTTGGAAAACTGCCAGCGAAAGGAAAATCTATGATTTTCCTCTTCCCGATGTCTTTCCTAAAAAAAAAGACAGCTGGACACTCTTCCAAGTATACCTCACTTCCCCCAAGGGGAAACCCATTAAATACTAAAACTCTTTATTATGAAATATTTCATAATTGTAATTTATATATACATATGTATTTAATTTATTTTTTCATAATGACACTTTCCCAAATTGTTAAAGTTGATGATCTAGAAGAAAAGGTCATTAGTGTCGGAGTTAAAACCCTTCAGCTGCTTGTTCTGTAACTTTAGCTCTAAAACTTCTGCCCCAGGAGCAGTGTTATATGGCAGCAGACACTAATGACCTTTTCTTCTAGATCACTAACTTTCATGAACCCCTTACTGAAGAATAAACACTTAACATGACATAAAACATGATTTCTCACTCCCACTTCCAACAATCATGGATCTGATCGTCTATCGGGCCCTTTTTACTGTAAAGTAAATAAATAAATAAATGAAATTGACTTAACAGAACAGGAAAAAGGCCAATTCAAAACAATTCACCCTTATTAATTGTAATTACTTGCATACTGTTAATATTAATTGTAAAACTCAATTCATTTTTTTATTTTAAAAAAAGAGTAGACAAAACACTACAATAAAATAAACAATACGAAATAGAAATACATGAGACACTCTCTCTGTATTGTTGCTGCTGACCAATTCAGCTGAACCTGCAGCTTCCCCCTCCTACTGCTCTCACCAACACACTTATGGCTTCTGACCTGGGGCAGCTGATTAAAGCTTTTCAAACAGGTACTACAATTGTATGGTTTCTTTCCCGTGTGGATACTCATGTGTGTCTTCAGCGTGTATTTCTGGCCAAACATTTTACTACAACACTGCAAATATATGGTTTCTCTCCCGTGGGGGTTCTCATGTGTCTCCCCAGATTTCCCTTGTCACTAAATCTTTTACCACCATCGAGCAAAAATAAAATGGTTTCTCTCCCGTATGGCTTCTCATATGTATAACTAATGTCCCCCCCTGACTGAAAATTGTGTTACAAATTGAACAGCTGAAAGGCTTCTCCCCAGTATGATTTCTCATGTGTGTACCTAATGCTCCACTCTGTCTGAATGTGTTGCCACAAAATGAGCAAATGAAGGGTTTCTCCCCTGTGTGGTGTCTCATGTGTGTCTGCAAATTTCCCTATTGACAAAACCGTTCACCACAAACTGAGCAATGAAAGGGTTTCTCCCCAGTATGGAGTCTCATATGTATCCTTAGACTTCCCTTTGCACTAAATTTTTTGCCACAAACTGTACAGTCAAATGGTTTTTCCCATGTATGGCTTCTCATGTGTCTAACCACATCTGTACTGTGGCTGAATCTTTTTCACAATCTGAGCAACTATAGGGTTTCTCCCCTGTATGGATTCTCATGTGGGTGCTGCAAATATACATTGAAACCAAATCTTTTACCACAAATTTTACAGTCAAATGGTTTCTCTCCTGTATGGATTCTCATGTGTTTCTGCAGATATTCACTGCAGCCAAATGTTTTTACCACACACGTTGCAACTAAAGGGTTTCTCCCCGGTATGAGTGGTCATGTGTGCCTGCAGATATAACCTGCGGCCAAATCTTTTATCACAAACTGAGCAACTAAAGCGCCTTTCCGCTGAATTAGATTTCTTAAATAACTCACCTTTAGTAGAGGCTGTGTAAGGGCCACACGTAGCAATGAGCTTCTTTTCAACAGATATAGAAAAGACTGTTGTATATCATATTCATCATGGCAGGTTTGTCAGGATGGAAACCGAATCCAGCTAAAAACCTGACCTGTTTCACTAAACAAGTCCATTTTGAGTACTAGTATATTTTTTCTCATAGTAAAATAACATGTTTGACAGTAACATTATTAAAATACATTGACCATAGTGAAAAGCTGGCGTTTTGTCACTGATGCTCTCCCCAACAGTAGCAGCAACAACTCTATAAATGACCCATTGGCTAGGGGCTAACTTGATTGGTGGTTTCACTTTATATTTTATTTCATGTGATCAAATACACGGTTCAGTTTAAGTTCACAGGGTTAATTATTTGTATTTATCAATGGAAAAATGCCTAGGCACAGTGTATGAGCAGTATTCAGATATCCCTGAAGGATGGACTATCAGGATGTGTCTGGTTTATTGTTCTGTTACTGCTCTGAAGCTTCACTTGTTACTGCTTTCCCCAAAACACACTTATGGTTTCTGAGGTAATTCAGTTGATTAAATCTTTTCCCACAAACACTGCAAATGTAGGGTTTATCTCCTGTGTGGACTCTCACATGTCTCTTTAGATTTCCCTTTTCACTAAATCTTTTACCACACATCGAGCAACTAAATGGTTTCTCTCCCGTATGGCTTCTCATATGTATAACTAATGTCCCCCTCTGACTGAAACTTGTGTTACAAATTGAACAGCTGAAAGGCTTCTCCCCTGTATGATTTCTCATGTGTGTACCTAATGCTCCACTCTGTCTGAATGTTTTGCCACAAAATGAGCAAATGAAGGGTTTCTCCCCTGTGTGGTGTCTCATGTGTGTCTGCAAATTTCCCTTTTGACAAAACCGTTCACCACAAACTGAGCAATGAAAGGGTTTCTCACCAGTATGGAGTCTCATATGTATCCTTAGACTTCCCTTTTCACTAAATTTTTTGCCACAAACTGTACAGTCAAATGGCTTTTCCCCTGTATGGCTTCTCAAGTGTGCCTGCAGATGTCCATTGCGGCTAAATCCCTTACCACATAGTGAGCAACTAAAGGGTTTCTCCTCGGTATGAGATATTTTATGACTTACAAGGATCTCATTGATTTTCAGTGTGTCTAATCCTGACTGAGGTTTCCTCGTCTCCTTCAAATCATCATCACTGTCTTCGTCTCAGGTTCAGAACAGTGTGAAGAGAGGAGCTGGTCATCACTAGTTGGTTGTAAATCACTAGCTGGATCTAATTTTACTGGCTGGTTCTGGTCCTCCACAGTCCTCTCCATCAGCTTCTGTTTTCATCTGTTCAGTTGAGGTGCTGGCTAGAGGCTCTGCCTCTCTGTTCTCCTCACTTTGGCTTTGATGAAGCTGTGAGGACTGAGGTTCCTCTTCATCATCTCCACTCTTCACAGGGACAGGAGTGAATGGGAATTGGTGATATCAGCCTCCTCCAGGCCTTGAAGCTGCTCCCCCTCCTGACTGGTCCAGATTTCCCTCCTGTTCCTCTTTAATGTGTGGGGGCTCTGGGTCCTCCTGGTCCAGACTGGGGCTCCACTGCTGCTGCTCAGGGGAACCTCTTCTCTACTGACCAGCAGCTGTGGAACATCTGCAGGAAGGACAAAAAAACAACAGAACCAGTTAACTTACAGGGCCACCCTCCTAACTTTTTTTGGTGTTACAGCCTGGATTGAAAATGGATTTAATAAGGATTTTTGTCACTAATACACAAACTATAGTAGATTCTTTTTATTTTTTAATTTTTTACAAATGAAAAGCTGTAGTACCCAAGCCCTTTGCAGTAATACTCCAAACTGAGTAAAGTGGCATCCAAATCCCTTTGAATGTATTCAATATTCTCCACAACTTGTCCACCTGTGGCAAATTTGGTTGAATGGACATGATTTATCTTCAGTTTGGGCCACATTTAATTGTAAAACATTTTGACATCCAGTCCTTAACCTCCATTTAAACAGTTATGCAGAGGTCAAGCTATTTAATTCACTCAGCTTGACAGCTTGAGAGGTACAAGTAGGTATCATTGACATAGCAATGGAAAGAGATGCTGTATCACCTAATGAGGTGACCCACAGGACGCATATATAGAGAATAGAATTGGTCCAAGTATTGAGCCCTTTTGGCACACCATACTTGAACAAGGACTAAGAGGAAAATTAGTCAGTCCGTGGACACAAACAATTTTTAGTCAAGTAGGAAGAGAACAAATCTAGGACAGTCCCTGAAATACCGACCCGAGCTCAATCCAACACTTCTAGAAGTTTCTCTGAAAAAAAAAACTTCTCCAGGATTTTAGAAGTGGAGGGTAATTTCGAAATGGACCTGTAGTTTCTTAGAGCAGAGAAGAGAGACTGATTCCTATCGGTGTTAAAATAGTGAGGAACACAACCAGAGGATGGAGAGCTGTTGACAATCAAGAGCAAGGTGGGATCTATAGCATCTAAAACTTGAAAATGGAATTCTGTTTGTATGTTGTCAAGGGCACTGGAGGACGGTCCGATGTGAAATGGTGTTTATTAGTGCTTTAAGACATCAGCCTAACCTGACAGAGTATCTAGAACAGGACAGGAGAAGTAACAGCAGTGGCTAATTTCTAGAATAGGTTTGAGCTCCGGTGGGAAGCTTAAGCTAACTGTTAGCCACAAGCTAATGGGTGTTAACACAACGTGGACCTTTGTCCCTCCTGATCAGTCAGGTAGTTTAAAGGTAGGACCTTGTAAATCAATGTAAAGGGTGAGCTGTCACTGAATGAGATCAATGGAGTCAGTAGAAGGTAGAAAAGCTTCTCCAAACCTGCTTTGTTGATCTGGATCTCAGGCTTCACAACATCTTCCAGCAGCCTGCGTTGGCGATCAATCTCTTCCTCGTACTCTGCTATCGTTCTTTCAAACAGCCCGAATATCTCTTCAACAGCCGCAGTTAGTCGCTGCTTCACCATCGCTCTCAGCATCTGGATTGTGGACATTTTCAGACAATGATAGGAAATTGTTCTCCTGGGAACTTGTTGCTCACAGACAAACTTTGTCCTTCAACTCTCTGTATCTTCTTTGATTTCAGAGAGTTTAAACCTGACTGATGTTCCCTCGTCTCCATCCAGTCATCATCACTGTCTTTAGTCTCAGGTTCAGACAGTGTGAAGAGAGGAGCTGCTCATCACTAGTTGGCTGTAAATCACTAGTGGATCTAAGTTACTGGCTGGTTCTGGTCCTCCACAGTCCTCTCCATCAGCTTCTGTTTTCATCTGTTCAGTTGAGGTGCTGGCTAAGGGCTCTGCCTCTCTGTTCTCCTCACTTTGGCTTTGATGAAGCTGTGAGGACTGAGGTTCCTCTTCATCATCTCCACTCTTTACAGGGACAGGAGTGAATGGGAACTTGGTGATATCAGCCTCCTCCAGTCCTGAAGATGCTCTCCCTCCTGACTGGTCCAGAGTTCCTCCTGTTCCTCTTTAATGTGTGGGGGCTCTGGGTCCTCCTGGTCCAGACTGGGGCTCCACTGCTGCTGCTCAGGGGGAACCTTTCTCTACTGACCAGCAGCTGTGGAACATCTGACAGGAAGGACAAAAGATAATAAAACCCAGTTAACTTACGGTTGTTGGTACTTTTACATTTAAAAATATCAAGAGGAAGACGACAGATCGCCCATTTTATACTATTTTACAATTAATTTTACCTCCAAAACACCAAGTTGGGCAAGTGAGACACAAGTCACCTTTTTCTGCTTTGCTAGAAGTTATCAAACTGTTAATTGCCTTCCCTGCAGTGTACCAATCACATATGATAACACCTCCCCAGGTAATATTTCTCAGGCTGTTAGCAGAGTCTATACATATTCAAAAAGTCACTTAATCATAAAATCAACAAGCAAAGAAAACATTTCTCCGTGTATTGGAGTTTGTTCCCTCAGATGAGCATTGAAAGGTACCCCCGGGATAAGGTACCCCTTCTGAGCTGCAGCTTTCTGCTTCTGCCGTCGGACCTTCATCCTCAGGTCCAAATGCAGCTGGTTTACATGGCATGGTAATATCCGCGTGTTCCTTAAGCACAACAGTAACAAGCGGCTCTGACATCACAGTCCCTGTGACGCAACAACATAATCCACAAAGCAGCACTTCGGTGCAATAAAATGTGTTGTGTTCACGGACCACCCACGACCGCGGTGTCATTTGTTTCAGAATCAAATCAAATCAAATCAAATCAAATCACATTTATTTGTATAGCCCTTAATCACTGTTACAGTCTCTAAGGGCTTCACAGTGCCAACATGTGAAAATAATAAATGGTTAGTACATGACATCCCCCAGCCTTAGACCCTCACAGAGGACAAGGAAAAACTCCCACAAAACCTTATAGGGAAAAATGGGAGAAACCGGGAGGGGCTACTCAGAGAGGAGGGGCTACTCAGAGAGGATCCCCCTACCAGGTCGGTTGGGCTGCATAGATGCCGAGTTTGGGCAAGCAGCGTATACACAATCTATAAAAGTTTATTATGGTGGGACATCCAGATCTGATGTGGCATCACAGCAAACAGCAGCTCAGTCAGTGTCGTCATAGGACTAGGGGACCAACCAGACACCAACTCTGCTGAGCTGCAGCCTGAACAGATAGGAGACTCACCCACACACACCCTGACAGCCTGGAAACAGATAGGAGACTCACCCACACACACCCTCTCACTCACACAGACAGACATGACCAATCAGTGGACAGGAGCAGGTAGACCAGGAGAATAGGACCTGTAGGCAGATGCTAGTATCCATCGGCAGGACCCTGAGCTAGGATGAGCTAACGGTCTAACTGGCACGGTGGCGCAGTGCTTGCGCTGCTGCCTCTCAGCAAGAGGTCCTGGGTTCGATTCCCGCCTGGGGCGCTGTTGACTCTGGGGTGCCCAGGTGGTTATCTCCCGGGCCTTTCTGTGTGGAGTTTGCATGTTCTCCCGTGCTCACATGGGTGTCCTCCTATAAAGAACCCCAGTTAAAAACATGCAACATGTCCCTAACCAAGATGAGGACGTACACCTGGGCGCTGGTATGTGGAGGCTGCCCACTGCTCACCCTGGCTGTCCCTGGAGGAAGGTCGGCGGGATGGGAAAAAGCAGAGGAATCATTCAACTCGGACACCCTACCCTGCATGTGTGTGTGTGTTGTGTTCGGCGGCCCACTTCCCCCCTTGCGTGTGTGCACCCCGAGTTGCAAATAAAGTAATCATCATCTCATCATCATCTGGTCTAGCCTTACTCTTGAGAAGAGACTGAGCCACTCCCTCAAGGCTGGTCAAATGACAGAGAGAATAAATGGGTTTTTTAGCCTTGACTTAAAGACTTCGATAGAGCCTGCCTCTCTGACTGAGGCAGCAGACTGTTCCAGAGATAGGGAGCCCAGTAAAGAAAAGGCTCTGTTACTGCAGTTTTCTTTTTGACTGCTGGGATAGACAGGTAGCCAGCGTCCTGAGATCTGAGGGGCGTGGCGTTTATATGGTTTAATCAGATCTGATCAGTAGGACGGTGCCATCCCATGTAATATGTAAGTAAAAGCACCTTAAAGTCGCACCTGGCCTGAATTGGTAGCCAGTGTAATGAGGACAGGATGGGAGTTATATGGTCGAATTTCCTAGTTTTGGTCAGGATTCTGGCAGCAGCATTCTGGACCAGTTGTAGTTTTTTAGTGCGCCCAGTAGGTAAGCCCGAGAAAAGGACATTGCAATAATCGATTCTTGATGATACAAAGGCATTGTACTAAAATTTCTGCGTCTGCCTCTGTTAGCATGGGTTTTGAATTTTGCAATATTGCGAAGATGATACAGAATTTACACGCATGACCCTTTACAGACGTGACAGCAGTGACTCGTTTCTACAATAAGTTCCAAATATTTTTCAGTCCAAAACGTTCATTGAGCAGAAAACTGACCGGGGAGGAAACGTTTGTTTCGGGAGCTCCGGTGGGAAGCTTAAGCTAACTGTTAGCCACAAGCTAATGGACGTTAACACAACATGGACCGTGTCCCTCCTGATCAGTCAGGGAGTTTAAAGGTAGGACCTTGTAAATCAATGTAAAGGGTGGCTTCTCCAAACCTGCTTTGTTGATCTGGATCTCAGGCTTCACAACATCTTCCAGCAGCCTGCGTTGGCGATCAATCTCTTCCTCGTACTCTGCTATCGTTCTTTCAAACAGCCCGAATATCTCTTCAACAGCCGCAGTTAGTCGCTGCTTCACCATCGCGCTCAGCATCTGGACTCGACACATTTTCTCACAGTGACAGGAATCTGTGCTACCTAGCCTCGCAGCTAAACCATTGGGAAAGTAGTTGTGGCACATAAATATGACGTCACGTGTTACTTCCGTCGGGAACGCACAAATTGTGCAAGATGGTGACCGGCTGCATGAGCGGACTATTAATACTGGTTTACGAAATGATTTAACCACCGGAAGACTCTGTGTGTATGGATGTGTGTATCTCAAAGCCCTCAAGATGACTGACTCTTCTTCGGTACTTTGCGTTCCGCGCAATATGCATGCTGTTTATGGTTCGAGGCGTCTGTCAGACATCTTGGATTTCATTACAATGGAGATGTTGGATTTATACCTGTCTTTAACAAAGTATGAAAGTGTATTTGTGCATAGGAGATGGAGCGCCGCCCACCGCCATGCAAGTAGACAAGTGAAGGATTGCGGACATCTGTTCAGGTTAGTGAAAATCGACTTACTGGTTTCGTTATCGGCCTCGCCGACTTTCGTCCGGTAAAAAGTCAATGGAGAGGTAAACAGCCACATGATGAAAGACTCCCAAAGGGTCCTGGATCAGGGCTAAGCTGGATCAAGTGACAGTCAAGCAGTGAAACGTCGTCGTTTTCGAACAGCTCCGTCTTTGGGGCGTAAAAACGCCGCCGTACTGTGGACGGGAGGACGACACAGAGAGAAGGATACGTTTTCAAATGTACCCGGCTTAGTGTGGACGTGGCCTTAAATACACTGAAAAACAATGAAGTCCTTGTAAGTCAGAGATGGTATTGCTCAGTTGCTCAGTTTTGTGCTAAAGGATTTCATCAGAAGGGAAATATCCACGAACTCGTGAGAAATCATGGGGGGGGGGTCGTGTCGTGATCTAACCTTTATTGGTTCACATGTTGGGAAGTGATTGTATTTACATGATACCATCCACATATATGGTCTGATTATTATAAGAAGAATATTGTAGCGGTCGCTGTAATGATCGACTGTTTCTGCGCTGTTGGCGCAAAGCCTTATGGGTACTGATAATGTTCAAGCTAATCGTTGGTTAGGGATGTTAATGTTCATGTTTTGATTGTTTTGCTTAATTAAGTGAGTTTCAGTGTTTATGTGGCTAATACAGTGTTCCTGTTCTCTAATAGTAATGTGGCCACCATAGCAGAGACCACCGTAGCAATTAATGACCTCCAGCCATGGTTCATGTTAGTGTGTGTGCCAAGTTATTAATAAACAGTAATGCGTGGAGTCGTGTGGTGCACAGGACTGCTAATCAACCAGATCTTCGCCTCCCGACACTTCCTTCAGTGCAAGCTCGCCACAATATTTTTGAAGAAGAAGAATCATTTATTGCATTACGGGTGCACAAATGCACTGACACACACAGTGTGTAGTGACGGCCGAACACAACACACACAGCCAGCTTTGTGACTTTTTTTTCATCTTTCTTGTTTTTTTCCCCCCTAAATTGTAACTATGTTTTTCTTTTTCTTTTTAATTTAGTTCTACTTTATTATTACATTACTTTCTTTTATTTAATGTGATGTTACACATGAGCGACTAGCTGACTGCAATGGCATCAGGTAATGGGGATCCTTTTAATACTCCTACAGTAGTATGTAGTAGTAGTAGTAGTAGTAATCTGCACTGTCTGTATCCTGGACTATCTTCACATTCCTGTTGTACTGTTTCTGTCTGTACATTCATATGTATGTATATCTGTACATGTGCTAGCTGCATCCAAGAGTCTTGCACATCGTCACTTTTCTGTACATTTCACCATCTGGAGTGTTTGCTAAGCTGGTCAGCAAGTAATACACAGGTTATTACACAAAGACAACGTACATCTACCCTCCTAGACACTTCCTGTAAATATGGCTTTCTGTAGACTTGTTAAATGTGAGTGAAATTTGCTTGTAAATACACATTTTGTTTTCTTATTCCCATGTCCTTCTCATATATGGAAAATATATTGATATTTTCATACTTTCAGATACTACCATATTTTGTGGTAGTGTCATATTGTACATATTCTGCAGTCATTTTTCTGTCTCAGTAAGTTCTGCTGTTATTTTACACATCCTCATAATTCTGTACATTCATACATTCTACTTAATCTTTTAGTGTTGAAATTGTCGGTTTCATGTTTATATAACTTCCATTTGCTATACTCCTGTTTCTCCTTATTCTCTGTATATTCATATTTGCTGCTGCAACGAGACAATAACGTTTCATCTTATCTTACTGAGTAAACCACATGTTCTCACCTTCTTCAAAACATGCAGAAGTCTATCAAACATGTTAACCTGTTTCAGATTCAGTGTCCATCGTAACAGACGTGACCTGTATTGATCCTTGTTACTGATGTTACTTTGTGATGTTCATGAACAATAAGACACATTTGATCAAATTAGTAAAGACAAACTCCACTACATTCATATATCAAGCTGGGACACCTCAACACACGTAAGTGTTCAAAGAAGAAACGTCTACAGTGATATTAGACCAATCAATAAAGCTTTATTTTACAATGTAGTTGATAAAATGTGATCTTACATCTTGACCTGACCCAGCTGTTACTGTACAGCAGTTTGAATTGTTGCAAAGTGAATGTCCATTGGACTAGACAGCAAAGCTGGTACTATTATCATACTACATTATAGATCCTATAATAGATTCTGACTGTAGAGACCCATACAATAGAGCTGAAATTGAGAGTGAAAATGCATCAGAAGAAACAGATGTAAACACCCTGGCAGGTCTTTGCCCCAGCCCTCCTTAACCAATCAGCACACAGTCATAATTCACTTCAACTGAGGAGCAGCAGCCCCGCACTCTGACCAACTAACCATGACGGGTTATTTCATGTAAACTGATGCCTCCATCTTCCAGTCATCCTAAATTGTCCCACTTTTCCTAAACCTCTGATTGTTTAACCTCATCTGGCATCAAATGAAGATGTTGGTTCCTGAAAGTGTGAACGGCTCTGATTCACTGAGTCCCACAATATCACACATACAGTCTTAAAGTATTTGTATGGTGACTTTTTTGTTTTTTTTGGCTCTGTACTCATTCCACTTGAAATAAACAATGACTGTGAGGTTAAAGTGCTGACTGTCAGTTTTAATTTGAGGTATTCACATCCATATCAGGTGACCAGATATAAATAAAGTCGTCATATTTAATATTTGGTTGCAAATCTTTTGCAATCAACAATTGCCTGAAGATGATCTTCATCCTGCTACTGCTGTCAGCAGTGACATCATCTTTGAAGGAGGTCTAACAGCAATCAACCAAACAGTTGATTTCGACACGCCTAATGTTTTGGCTATATCTCTGAATGATTTATTCTGATTTTTCAGCCTCATGATGGATTGCTGCTTGCGATGAAAACGATGATGAAACGAAAACACACCTGCCCAAGAAACAGCTGAGTACGATCCAAATACGTTTGGTCCCTAACAACTTTGTATAAAAAGGGCTTTAATTCCTACATGGTTCACCCGATATGGATGTAAACACCTCAAATTACAGTGACAGTCTGCACTTTAACCTCATAGTCATTGTTTCATTTCACCCATGCTGGAGTACAGAGCCAAAACAACAAAAAAAATTGAACTGTTGATAGTAAACTGCACAAACCGAATGGGCAGATGTTCATATTTAGATGTTGATGTGATTTTAAACTGAACTACTTTTAAATTGGATGAAATATTAGGATGATTAGGAATTAAAGGGAAAATGGGGTATAACAAAAAGGTACACTTCAATTAGTACATCAGAAAATAACTCCTGGAATGCATTGAACATCACAGCCTGATGATATCGAACAGCGTCGAGTATCTAAGGGTGCAATTTTCCTTTAAACAAAATGTCCAACCACTAAATGGTCGGGTCACAGTCCGTCGCAGTAATGTGACGTCTTTTCAACATGCCGTTTTGTGTCTTGTGCTTTGTTCAGCCGTTTTATATTGTTTGCATCATTTTGTTCTGTGATTGTTGATTAGTTAAATTTGCTGCTGCTGCTCTCACCAGCACACTTGTGACTTTTACATGTGACCGTAAAACTAAATTTCTCCCACAGACACTGCAAACTGTAGGTTTCTCCCTGTGTGAATCTT